>VDFB02135101.1:84688-124678 GCA_007258455.2 Sequoia sempervirens
TTTGTTAAAAAGTAGTGGAATGTTGTGTTTATTGATCTACCAGCGATCTTTGGGCATAAGTTAAATTGGAAAGAAGCCCTTCTTGGGCTTAGGTTACATCATAACATTATCGTTGATGGAGTTAGACATGTTATTTTATCTTATATATGGAGAAACAGGTGTAAAATTGTCTTTAATACCCCAAATGATCATCATGGAGCTGCACTTCTAGGGCTTTACTCCAACATTTTTTATTGTTTGATTTCAATTTTTTCTCTTCTACATGTTGAGGTAGAGAATAATTTACAGATTGACTTTCAAATACAACAGATCAAACTCCAAGTTACTCAACTACTCATCAAAAGGAAGGTCATCATAGCTCAGGGCCTAAGGTCTTATTTTCAAGACTGATTTTGCTCGTTCCAACTACTGTTCTATGTTTGATACTACTCATCATGTTGTATTGTCTGCTATTCTTTTTCTTGCATGTTTTATTGCCATGTAATTTTTAGTTATTTCATCTATCATTTGTAGTTTGTTGTAGATTGCTACGGTTTGCTACAATTGTATTGTTGTGTTCTAGTTCGTTTTTGCATGTTGTAACTTTTATTTTATGAAGTTTGCTAGAACTCTTATTGTTGTTCTTCTCTGTACTTGCTAGATCTTTCTTCAATTTTATACTGCAATCCTTTTGTAATTAGCATTTTTATCAATGCAAATAAAAAGGTTTGATTATATATAATCATATCTTTGTGTCTGATCGATAAAAAAATAGCCTCTACCTATTGAATCCATCCTTAAATATTGTGCCATTAAATTTTTTCAATCTTATAGCCCCATTTTCCATAATCTCATTTAATGTTTAAACCATCATAAGCCCAACAAAATAAAAATAAATTCTTGCTATTCGTTCTAATTTATAAAGAAGTTCCTTACTTAACTTTCATACACTTAAATTGTTTTACATGTCGATACCTCATTTGCTAATGCGTAGCGTTGGTGGGCTTGGTCATTTGTCAAGATTGTTGAATGGCATGAGCAACAATATTTCTCTAAGAAAATACTTACTAATGGAACACTAGATGTTCCATCTATATTGCAACCAATTGTTATCGTGTATGTAGTATGATAGGTCCACAATATTGCTTGTAGCCCTTCCTAATATGATCCTATAATCTATCATGAATTTTGTATCACAAAAGGCTACAGTTTATTAATGGCCTCTATTGTCTATTTACCTTGGGTGGTGTGAGTTATACAAGGAGTGGAATTGATGCAAGAGTATTTTTAAGCATGTCATGAGTATTTTTATATTGGATCACTAAGAAATATTGGTCTTCTTTTTGGTAAATTTTCATGTGCAAGTTGGCACATGCATTAGTTTTTTGTTTTCATAATTTTTCATGTGTAAGTTTAATTTACATTTATATTGTTGTTTTGTATAATATTTTTCTTCTCACTTATTCAATCTATGTTTATACATTGTTATGTTTTGTGTGGAATAGTTTTGAAAAGTTTCATATATCCTTTGTATGAAGATACAACATTGTATGGTTACGTGCAAGCCCTATGATCTTGGCACAAACATGTTTGAATGTATTTCAACGTTCTTGCAAGTTTCCCTTGCGTAGAGTTTGATGCAAGCCTTGAATAGATCCTACACATCCTATGCAACCCCTATGTGCAAAGATATCACACCACATGAATTGAATTGAATGTTCCCTAGAAAAATGAATGGATGTAAAAATTTAAGGATAAAGTGTTAGTGTCAATCTGACTTTTATCAAATGACAATAATTAGATTCTTTGAGGGTTTGTTAGGTCTAAAATTCTAAGGAATTTCAAATTTATTGAGGAATGACATAATGTTCTATTTGAATATTGTACATGTCTTATCTAAAAATTATTAGTTTCCCCTTGGGTGGCACATTAATGGTGGCATGACTTGCAACAATCCTCAATTTTTTGTTGATTAATTTTTTTATGACATTATTTGTAGGAGATGCTAGGTCATTTGAAGGGGTTGTTCAATCTTCAAGAGAATTATGGGTTTTAGGTAGAGGTTTGAGCTATATGGTATTAATTGTATTATGAAGTCTTAGCATATATTTCTCTAGTGGTTGAAGGTAACATAGTCATGTCAAGTTTTACAAATAGGTAGCCAATTGTAATTCTCTTCATTTTGCAATTTAAATATTAATTTTCTTGTTTGATCTCCAATGTTATTCCTTGTTTAGCTTCCATTTGCATGCTTAGTATGTTTTTTCAGACTTTTACACTAAAGTTACATTCCACTATTGCCCCAGTTGGTGTTAGAGTGAATGCTTTGATTCCTAGAGGTGCACTCACACAAATTTCCTAACCTAAGATTTTATGTAAAGCA
This sequence comes from Sequoia sempervirens, assembly GCA_007258455.2. Lineage (NCBI taxonomy): Eukaryota > Viridiplantae > Streptophyta > Pinopsida > Cupressales > Cupressaceae > Sequoia > Sequoia sempervirens. The sequence goes on from VDFB02135101.1 coordinate 87,051, forward strand.
TTCTTGCATTGAATGTAAACCAAAGAAGATGGCTCACAAAGTTGGAAGAGATGCAAGAAATGTAAACAAATATCTTGTGTCATAGATCTAGCTAATATGTTGAGAGCCATTCAAACATGACTCAACATTATCGAAACCATACAATGAATGATGAAAGATATCAACAACAATAAGAGGGATGATCATGACACATAATGGTTTCATTGATCTAGACAATGTTGAGATCATTGTACAAGAAAGATTTCTGATCACCTTGATGAAGGTAGGGAGTAATTCACAATTCGATCTCCCAGCTACTAAAGAAGCTTAAATCTAGAAGAGTTAGTGGACTAGATCATCAAGCTATTGAAATACTTCAAGTTCAAAGTAATTGAAGACTTGAAAATAGCTAAGTACACTGCCATAAAGTTGAAGGACATTCCCCTATGGTGGGACTTGGTTAGTTGTTGAGTGTAGAAGAACAAGTGTAAGATTACATAATGGGATCACATGGTGGCTAAAATCAAAGGTGAGTTTATTTAACCAATTATGCATTGGATTTGTTCAAGAAGATTTTGAAAGGAAGTTGGGTGAGTGGAAACAACTTCCTACACTAATATAAGTAGGGGAGAGTTACAAAAAAAATTCTTCTAACACCTTATACAGTTATATAAATAGAAACACATAGAGAGAAAGAAGATAGAACAAGTACACATGAACAAATAACACCAGATATACGTGGGGAAAACCCTTTTGGGTAAAAAACCCCACCCTCCAAAAGCACAATACTTATGTATTATATCAAATAGTGAATATAATGCAACTCCAAGTACAAAGCTTCTTCAACAAGTGTTTCGAAACAAACACCTATCTTGGAGTGAATACCGTAGCATTTCGTTACCTGCAAATAAACTATGCATTCTACAATGCAAAGCATCCAATATATAAAGAGATGCAAGCTAAGAGAAGCATCTAGAAGGAAAGGGGTATCCAAATCCATATGGCGCAATCTCCCACACCATACACATGCATTTGGACACTTGTATAATATTCCCTTACACCCCTTACAACCATCATAGCATGCAATATTCTCTTCTGAAGCTTGGGCACCAAGAATATGCTAAAAATAGGCTATTACTAATGCCTTACACATCTTATAGCTTTCATAAAAAAATTCATAACTGGAAACACTTACATATGTAAGAGAATTTTTCATAACTAACCAAGAATATTAGATTCCCTTATAACCTTCATAACCCAACTTGGGTGCCAACTTTCTCCATGTAAAAAGATACCTTATAACGCGCCATAGAATTTGTCATAAGCTATCATAACTTGTCATAGGTCCAAGATTCCAAAGTGGGATGCTTACCTCCACTTGCGATGATGATGTGCCATCCAGTCACCTCCAACATGGATGCCACTCAGTCAGTGGGTCCCAATTGATGACATGACAATGTAGGCACTTAAATAATACAAATAATACAATAATACATTAAATTAATCACATTAGGAATCTAAGGTTGAGACACCTTAATCCCAACATTCTCCCACTTGTCGAATACTTGTCAAGAGTCATATGAAATCATCTGCTTAGGGCTCCAAGGCCCATGGAATCAAAACACCATTTGAACTTCTTTGTGCTCATTGGTTTTTTCACTGCATTTGTAACCTTCTCCAAATTCACCTTTCCATCTTCTACCATATTATGAACAAACTGATACTGAACATTGATGTGCTTTGTTCTGACATGGAAGGTAGGATTCTTTGCTAAGCAAATGGCACTTTGACTATCGCAATAAATAGTAATTTTTCTTACATCTAAAACAATATCATAACATAATCTCTTAATCTAAATGGCTTCCTTACAAGCATGACTGGTTGCCATGTACTTTGCTTCTATTGTGGATAAAGCAACTACAACCTATTGTTTACTCATCCAACTAATAGCACCACAAAAAATAATAAACACGTAACCACTAGTAGATCTTTTTCTATCAATGTCACCTGCCCAATTTGAATCTACATATCCATGAATACTCACAGAATGCTGAGGTCTAGTAGGATGACCATGAATACACAAGGCATACTCAAAAGTACCCCATAAATATCTGAACACTCTCTTAACTGCATCCCAATGTATCCGTCTAGTATTATCCATAAAATGACTAAGGACTCCCATTGCTTGGGAAATGTCTAGTCTCGTATACACCATAACACATCAAATTTCCAACAATAATTGTATATGGTACTCTGGTCATGTCCTCCATCTTAGTAAGAGATTATGGACAATCTTTCATGGAAAGCTTTGTCTCATGCATCACAGGAATGACTAATTGTTTGCAATTTTCCATTTTGAATCTCTCCAACACTAAGTTCACATATTTTCTCTGGATTAAGCAAAGCTTTCTATTAGCTATGTCTCTCGTGATCTCCATCCCTAGAATGTACCTAGCTGCACCTAAGTCTTCCATCTCAAACTATGTTGAGAACTAAAACTTAAATCTGAAATCATACTTTTTCCATTCCCGATAAACAATATATCATCTACATATAAAACAAAATGCAACCATTATCAAATTTATAATACACACAATGGTCAAATCTAGATCTCAAAATTCCCAATGACAACACATAGCTATCAATTTTTGGTACCACATTCTAAGAGACTATTTCAAACCATATAGAGACTTCTTTAGTTTGCAAACCAAATTTTCTTTACCTTTTTCAATGAATTGTTTTGGCTATGAAGGAATTATGTCTTCACATCCATCTATTCCACTTCTAAATCATACATTGCTACAAGTGATAACATGAACCAAATAGATGTCATCTTTGTAATAAGAGAGAATATCTCACCATAATCAATTCCCTCCACCTGTGAAAACCCCTTAGTGACCAACCATGCCTTATGATTCTCAACACTACCATCAAGACTGTTGGCAACACAAGGGTAGACAACTAAGAGAGGGGGTGAATCAGTTGTCTCAAAAATTATACTTATTAAACTTATTCTCAGATCTGATATATAAACATGAAAGCATAAACCATCACCACATCAGAAACACACATAACACCAAGATTTTTTACGTGGAAACCCTATTAGGGGAAATTCCATGGTGGAGGTTAATCCACAAGATTATACTCTATTAAAAGTATAAAAGAATTGTAAATGGGGAATGCACATGCATTTAGGCACACTTCCTAGAGCTCACTACTCAAATACAAAAGGCTTACTCCCAAAGGAAGACTCACTGTCTTACAAAAACATTTAGATTATATCCAAAAGATTTTGAACTAAGAAAATAGCATCTGCTAATGCCTGATTATAGCCCTGGTTAAGCACATAAACATCTGCTCACTCTTCTTCACACTTTACTTTTGCCTTCGAATGATTAGAACATTATTTGCACACAACACTAGCACAGTTCACACACCTTTTCCTTCAAATGGTATAGACAATCGATCATATATATCCACAACTAGAGATTAGAACAACTACATATCAGCCCAACAAAAGATAAAATGAGTACAAACTATCGGCCCAAATAAATAAACAATTATTAATGTGCACCAACCAATGTCGGCCAAAACATAGTAAGGACCCAAAGCAACATCCTCGAACACGAAACATCTTAAACAATTATGCCTCAAAGATCCACAACATGCTACAATCACCTTGTAGGCCATGATCATGAAAAACATGAACACACAAAATAAATCACCAATTGTGAGCACAACGATCAATGCAGATCAACAACATAGATAGAGCACGATCTAGAAACATCCACAAGCATCATGAATTACTACAAAAGCATCCAAAACAACTCAAATTACTAGAATCACATTATCTTCTTTCAGGAACACCAACTGAAGCAACATAACAACTGTCAGAACACAGATACTCATAACTCAATCAAATCTCCGTGCAAACCTCTAAAACTTCATATGGATAAACTACATGTACTCGACAACAAACCCTTTAATCCACAACCTATTATCATCAATATACTCAGCTAGCCAACAACATGGTGGCTATACTGAACTTCACTGCATCACTGACAACCTGCAACTTATTTTATTACAATTTTCTCAATATCATCGACATATATAGTCTTAAAGACATTAATTCCAATAGTGTTGAAATCAGTGACAACCACATATCATCAATATCCAACAATCTCCCCCTTTGGCATTGATGGCAACACATGATGTGAAAAACACCATCAATGCAACTTTCTCTTAGCACTTTCTCCCCCTTAGATTTTGACTCTTTTCTCGTTAACTCTTTCACATTTTTTCACATGACTCTTCTCCCCCTTTGACATCAATGACAAAGATACACATTATCTCTCTCCACACAAGCTTTGGACCACAATTCTGAACATTTGACTACTCCCCCTGAGTAGCATCCACCACAACATCAATTTGGATCATAAGATATGACTATGAAATGCACGGATTGATGCAAGTCAATGCATCTTAATTCTGATTAGGAGGGGTAATCACCCCTAGCTTCCCTTTGAGATACTCAAAAGTATCCTTAGGCAAGGGTTTGGCAAAGATATCTGCAATTTGTTTCTTAGTGGGCACATACTCCAATCTGACTTCCTTTTCACTCACCTTCTCTCTCAAAAATTGAAATAATAGATACATGCTTGGTTTTTTAATGCATCACCAGATTCTTAGAAATGTTAATTGCACTTGAATTATCACAAAATATAGCAATAGGTTCATCATACACCACTCTAATATCTTTCAACATCTGCTTCATCCACAATACTTGGGTACAATTTTAGAAGCAACAATGTATTCTGCCTCTGTAGTAGATAAAGAAATGGCATTCTGCTTCTTACTTAACCATGAAATCAACTTCTTTCCCAAGAAAAATGCGCCACCACTAGTACTCTTTCTATCATTCACATCTCCTGCCCAATCAGCATTAGTAAAAGCACTCAAAGTAAGGTCATCTTCTTTAGGATACCATAGGACAAAATACACTATCCCCTTCAAGTACCTGAAAATCCTCTTTACAGCTGTCACATGGGATTCCTTAGGATCAGCTTGAAATCTTGCAACAATGCATATGACATTCATGATATCGGGTCTAGTTTGAGTCAAATAGAGCAATCCACCAATCATGGATCTATATCTAGTCTGATTTATTTTAGGAGAATCATCTTGTGTCAACTTACATTTGATCACCATAGGTGTACCAACTGGCTTAGAATATTCCATACCAAACTTCTTTAGCAACTCTTTCACATACTTGGACTGAGATATAAATATCCTTCTATCTAGCTGAGTAATTTGCAATCCCAAAAAGAATTTCATTTCTCCAATCATAGACATCTCAAACTCATTCTGCATCTCATCAACAAACTTCATGCACAAACTATCATCTCCTCCAAAAATGATATCATCAACAAAGACTTCAACAATCAAATATTTATCATGATCAATCTTGAAATACAAATTACTGTCAGCAGTACCTTTATTAAATCTAAGCTTCAAAAAATACTTGTCCAATCTAGCATACCATGCTCTTGGGGCTTGCTTGAGTCCATACAATGCTTTCTTCAACCGACAAACCATCTCTCCCTGATCAGTCAATTGAAATCCATCAGGTTGCTCAACATACACTTCTTCCAGTTCACCATTTAGAAATGTTGTCTTGACATCTATTTGATAAACCTTGAAGTTTTTGTAAGTACCATAAGCAAAAAATAGTCTCACAACTTCAATCCTAGCAACAGGAGCAAAAATTTCTTCAAATTTAATTCCTTCCATTTGAAAATATCCTTTACACACAAGTCTTGCTTTGTTATTGTTGCTCAATTTTCACCTACGGGCTCAATCAAGAAGGGCAATATGTGTTTCAGGTGTTCATGAAGGTCAAATGGGGACATTGTTGTACATGATTAAATCATACCCTTGATACATTCCTCAAGGAGCTATTGGAAAGCCTCGCCTCAGTCAGTTTTGGCAAAAAAATCATCAGAGAAGAAAGTCGGCAAGACCCTCCTATTGTCTTGCTGACTAGCAGTGCGTTCTACTTGGTTTAATACACCTGTCGCTAGGACATTCGGGTCGCCATGAGTCTTCATGTATCTTTCCGTTTGGAGGGAGGTCACGCCGACAATTTTTCACAAGGGTGGCATCGAGGGGAATGATTTCCTTCGGCATAATGTCTCCCCGACCAATGGAGGTCTCCTCGATATGAAATGAGCTCGCCCAAAGATCTTGATCTCAGCGAGAGGTCTTCCCGACCCACTAAGGTCTCCCCGAAATGGTCTCAACTCGCCAAAAGATTGTCATCTCGGGGAGATGTCTCGCTGAAGGTTAAGAGTCTCACCGAAGGAGGGCCTGAGCTTGCCAAGAGAGGAAGGCTTCGACATGAAGTATCAGCGACCATTGAGGGTCTCGGCGAAATAGTTGTCGTCAGGATAATGTCTTGCCAACCCGGTAAGGTCTCGCCGAAGCATGATGCTTTCGGTGTAAATGGGGGCTTCGCTGTAAAGTCTCACCAATGGGGTGAGGTCTTGCCGAAGTAAAGTGAGCTCAGCGAAATAAGGGAGCTCAACATGATGTCTCAGCGAATGGAGGAAGTCTCGTCGAGAGAGTTTACCATTGGCATAATGTCTTACAAACCCGCGGGAGGTCTTACTGAAAAGAGATTATTATCGAGGAAGGGACCTTTGTTCGCCATAAGGTCCTGCCAACAAACGAAAGTCTTGGCAATAGATTGTTCACAAGGCTGTCAGCAGGGAGGAAAAATATTGCCTTCGGCAAGAGGTCTAGCCGAAGGGGAAAAGTCTCACCGATGGGGTGGATTTTTGCCAAAGTAAAGTGGCATCGGCGAAAGAATTTGAGCTCGCCGTGACATCTGGCTGACTAGGTGTAGTCTCCCCGACAATGAAATGATCTCGCCTAATGAAGGAATCATCGCCATGAGGTCTCACCAATAGCAAAAGTCTCACCGAGAGGGATTGATATTGGTGTAATGTCTTGCTGAGGACTGAGGGTCTCGGCGAAAAGATTTGAGCTCGGGGAGAAAGGAAGGTGCCTTCACCATGATGTCTTGCCGATAGCGTTTGTCTCACCGACAAAGGATGCAATGGTATAACTTTTGAGGGCTCGCTATGATGTCTGGATGACAGCGATAGTCTGGGCGACAATTTTTTACATCAGCGTGACTTTTGTAACTCGCTATGACCTCTTGCCGACGGTTGAGAGCTATGTCGATAACTGTCAAAGGGAATAATCGCATCGGGGAGACATGGTAAGTGTCTCACCAATATGCGATTCAGTCTAAGCAACCTTTGACTATCTGGGAATCTACGTGACACGAGTTCGACCAATCGGAGGAAGCTAAAGGCGAGCTGTGGCAATTTGACCGGTGAGAGGAAGATCAACAGAATGAAAGCGAGGTGGATTTTCTCTAAGCTCAAGAGCATTCAAGGCAGATAGGCAAGGAGATTCGAAGATGGCCACGAGGACAAGAAGTTAATGCTACAAAAGATCTTAAGGCTTCCCCTAAGGGATATCTGGCACCGACATGGACACGAGAACGTAGCTTTAGCTTTATTCAAAAGATCTAAAGGCAAATCCTTTTGAAGGCTGATATTTTTGTAAGCCCTAGGGGCCGACATCTTTTTGTATATAAGGAATTTTTGCCTCTTTGTAAAGGATTTCTCCTGATGCTTTTCAAAATTCTGTGACTTCTACAGTCCTTTCTCAGATTAGCAAACTTTTGTAACTCATTTTGGAGCATGATATATAAGATTTACCTTGGTTACCATTAATGGTTCAATTTTCCTTCTGGTTCTTGCAAAATATTGTGCATTTTCAGGTGATTGATCAAGCTACTTCGTGAAATCTTTCTTTTCCTTATAGCTTTGTCTCATGTTAGCATTCCTTTCTTTGCAAAAGTAGTATTATGTAGGTTACAAATTGTGTTTACTTAATTGCACATGAGCTTTTAATTTGTGAAAATTTGCTTTTCCTTCTTGAAAGTGTGTGCATGTCAAACTTGTTTGTGAAATACTTATGCATAATCTACAGAAACTTGTTGTGCAGTCCCATATCCATCATCAGTATTCAAATGTAAATTGAGTGTCTCATTGTTCTCATCAGTTTGGTGTATCACCATAGGGTTTAGTTTTATTTTTATGCACTCTTCTCCCTTTCCCTTTACAGAATGAGTAATTTAGGTGACACCAAAGGAAGTCGGCCTTCTCCGGAGGTTGACCTCTGTTTACAAGAAACCCACATCTTTAGAGGTCTTCCCATGTTACACTGAGGTGTTGAACATTAGGTTCAACAAGGGTGTGACTTCAAGTGATAACAGTTATCAACAACTTCACCTTGCTCATTCAGTTTGTTTTGAAAGACCCATTTAGTTCCAATTACATTTTTGTCCTTAGGTCTAGGAATAAGAATCCATGTATCATTCTTCTCAATTTGTAGTAGTTCTTGTTTCCTTTCTTCCACCCAATGTTCATCTTTGCATGCTTCATTGACACTATTAGGCTCAGTCTTTGAGATCAAGCAATATTCTTCTACAATTCTTCTCCTGGTTTGAACACCTTTGTTTTTATCACCAATTATCTAATCTTCAGAATGATTTAATCTTGCATACCTTGGAGTCTTAGGATGTTTTCGAACTTCAGGCTCTTGTGATCTCACTTCTGCACTTTCACTAGTTCCTTCCTCTTGATTTTCCTGATTCACTAGAATGATCTGAACTTGATTTGTAGTCTGAATTTTCTTTCCTTTATCTGAACTGTCATTCTAATCATCTAAATCATATCCCTAGGTTTTGGATGGTCTAACTGTGTCTTCATCAACCTTGACATTAGCACTCTCAATTACTTTCCTCAATCTCTTATTGTAGCACCAGTACGCTTTATTTTTAGTAGAATAACCAAGAAAGATTCCTTCATCACTTCTAGCATCAAACTTTACTATATCTTCATCTCTTTTGATATAGTACTTACTCCCAAAGATTTTGAAGTATCTAATAGTAGGCTTATGACCATACCATAGCTCATAAGGAGTCTTACAAGTATCACCTTTGATTTTTACCCAGTTGAGAGTGTAAATGGAAGTACTCACAACTTCTCTCTAGTAGATATGTAGAGCATTTCCTTCCAGCATCATAGTCCTAGTAGCTTCTTGAATTATCATGTTCTTCCTTTCCACAACTCCATTTTGTTGAGGGGTCTGTGGGGTAGATAATTGTTTCTTTATCCCATGCTCTTCACAAAAGGAATTAAACTCACCGGAAGTGATTTCACCACCTCTATCTAATCTCACACATTTAATCTTCAAACCTATCTTTGTTTCAACTATAGCCTTAAAAATCTTGAATTTCTCTAGAGATTCAAATTTTTCCGTTAAGAAAGTAACCCATCATTCTAGAATAATCATCAATAAGTAACATGAAATACATGTATCCTTGTAAACTTCTGACTCTAGAAGGACCACACAAGTCAGTATGCACAAGCTCCAAAACTTCATTTGAACAATGTTGTTTGCCTCAGAATGAAACTCTAGTTTGCTTCCCTAACTGACATTCCTTGCATATAGTATTAGTAGGTTTTATCAACTTAGAAAGATCTCTCACTACTTGAGTAGAACTTGTCTTGATAATATTATCAAAGTTTAAATGACACATTATCCTATGCCACAACCAACTTTCATCAACTTGAGCAATCAGACAAATTTTACTAGTAGCACTCAAGTGAAGGATATTACCTTTTGTTTTTGTACCAGATGCAATCACATTTCTGAAACTCACTAGTAGATTCAATAGGTACTAGATCATTTTCCTTGATAGAAATAAATACCCATTCGTCTTCATTTAAATTCTCTTTATCAAATTCATCATCTGTCACACCATCAACAACAAAATAACACTTTCTTTGGAATCTAGGCTTAGGTCTTGGCCTAGGAACTCTTTCCAGACACCTTGAGGCAAAATGACCTATCTTATTGCAAGAAAAAAATTTAATAGGCAATTTCCGTTTATACTTACCTTCTCCTCTAGCTTCCCTTTTGACAATAAGTGCTTCAATCTTGTCTAGTTTTCTCTCTTGTTCAATCTCTCTCATTTCTTTCTCATTCTTGGAAATTTTTCTAGAAGAACTTTCTCCCAAATCATATCTTTTCTTATCCTTTCGGAAGATAGTAGCTTTGAATGCAGATTTTGTCTTTGGAAGAGAATCACCAAACTCACTTAACTCAAAAGCAGTAAGCTTACCAATCAACATGTCTCTGGTTGCATTTATCACAGTCCAGATCTCCTCAATAGCAGTAGTTTTGGCTTTGTATGCAACAGGAAAGGATCTGAGCACTTTAGCTACAATCTTTGATTCTTCCAATGTTCCACCAACATATCTAATACTACACACAAGTTCATTCACTCTCTGCATAAAAGAAGTGATGTTCTCATCTTCATCCATTCTCAACATTTCATATTTCCCTTTCAGGCTTTGCAACTTAGCAACTTCACATGGGTATCACCTTCATATAAATTTTCCAACTTTTTCTAGATTTCATAAGTAGTCTTCGGCTCCATTACATTTGTCATCTTGAAATCAATCAGAGCACTCAACAATGCTTCCTTAGCCCTGATATTGTACTCGGCTTCCTTAATCTCACCTATAGTAGAAAGACCATTCTGTGGGATGATATACCTGTTCTTTGTAATTTTCCAGTAAGGTTCACCAATGCATCTCAGATGACACTCCATTCAAGTCTTCCATAGAAAATAATTAATTCCATCAAATCTCAGACTATCCTTCTTATATGTTTCCATCCCGGATCACCTCAAGCTATTAAAATTCTTTCAAGGAACCTGCTTTGATACCAATTGTTGGAAACATGAGGGAAAACAACTGAGAGGGGTGGTGAATCAGTTGTCTCAGAAATTATACTTATTAAACTTATTCTCAAATTTGATATATAAACATGAAAGCATAAACCATCGCCACATCAGAAACACACATAACACCAATATTTTTTATGTGGAAACCTTGTTAGGGGAAAAACCACGGTGAAGGTTAATCCACAAGATTATACTCTCTTAAAAAAGTATAAAAGAATTGTAAATGGGGAATGCACATGCATTCAGGCACACTACCTAGAGCTGACTACTCAAATACAAAAGGCTTACTGCCCAAAGGAAGACTCACTGTCTTACAGAAACATTCAGATTACATCTGAAAGATTTTGAACTGAGAAAATAGCATCTGCTAATGCCTGATTACAGTTATAGTTAAGCACATAAACATCTGCTCACTCTTCTTCACACTTTACTTCTGCCTTCAAATGATTAGAACATTATTCCCACACAACACTCACACACTTCACACACCTCTTCCTTCAAATGGTATAAACAATTGATCATATATATTTGCAACTAGAGATTAGAACAACTACATGTCGGCCCAACAAAATATAAAATGAGTACAAACTATCAGCCCAAATCAATAGACAATTATTAATGCGCACCAACCAATGTCGGCCAAAACATAGTAAGGACCTAAAACAACATCCTCAAACATGAAACACCTTAAACAATTATGCCTCAAAGATCCACAACACGCTACAATCACCCTGTCGGCTATGATCATGAAAAACATGAACACACAAAAGAAAATCACCAATCGTGAGAACAACGATCAATGTGGATCAACAACATAGATAGAGCACGATCTAGAAACATCCACAAGAATCATGAATTACTATAGAAGCATCCGCAACAACTCAAATTACTAGAATTACATTATCTTCTTTTAGGAACACCAACTGAAGCAATAGAACAACTGTCAGAACACAGGTACTCATAACTCAATCAAATCTTCATGCTAACCTCTAAAGCTTCATGTGGATAAACTAGATGTACTCGACAACAAACCATTTAATCCACAACCTCTTAGCATCAATATACTGAGCTGGCCAACAACATGGTGGCTATACTGAACTTCATTGCATTACCAACAACCTACAACTTATTTTATTACAATTTTATCAATATCCTCGACATATACAACCTTAAAGACATTAATTCCAATAGTGTTGACATCAATGACAACCACATATCAACAATATCCAACAAGGAGCACATTTTTTCTTGAACACCCATTTACAACCAACAGGTTTGCATCCAACAGGAAAAGGTGTCAAATCCAAAGTCTTGTTCCTCTTTAAAGAAACTATCTCCTCGTCCATGGCTTTCATCCAAGAATTGCATCACTCATACCCATAGCCTCTCTAACAGTCCTAGGCTTATCAGTATTAGTAATCAAATCATAAATGCAACTGGAATCCAATAATGAATATCCAAACCTTTTTGGTTTCCGCCTAACTTGTGTAGATCTCCTCAAAGGTTCAGGTTGAGGTCTTCTTCAAAACTTTCAGAGCTACTTAAGCTCTCCTCATCATTAGGTCCAACATGAGTGTGTAGCTCATATTTTATCTGAGTAGGTGGAATATGAACTACCTCCTATTTATCCTCTCTTTTTAGATACAACTCAATAGGGGAAGGTTTCATCTCTCTGAAAATTACACTTTTGTTGTAGAGAACCTTTTGAGCCTCTGGAACCCAAATCCTGTACCCCTTCACACTGATACCACAACCGATGAAGATACACTTAACTGCTTTTTTCTCCTACTTAGACCTCTTCTCAATAGGAACGTGATTGTAAGCTTCACAACCAAATACTTTGAGATGTCTCATCAAAGGCTTTTCACTAGACCACGCCTCCATGGGTGTCTTTCCAACAAGCACTGATGTAGGAGATCTGTTGATCAAATAACATGCAGTGGCTATTGCTTCAACCCAGAGCTTCTGCTCAAGGCCAACACCACTCAACATACTCCTAGTCCTCTCCATTAATGACCTGTTCATCCTCTTTGCAACTCAATTTTGTTGTGGGGTGTATGGAGTTGTCTTATGTCTCTCAATGTTGTACTCTTTACATAACTTGTTGAACTATGCAGAACAAAACTCACCACAATTGTTAGTCCTCAAACACTTAATCTTTCTACTAGTCTGATTTTATACCAAGGCCTTAAACTCCTTAAACTGACTAAAGATTTTAGCTTTAATTCTGAGAAAATAAACAAATGTCCTACTATAATCATCTATGAAAGAAACAAAATATACAGATTTTGACAATGAAGGAACAATCACAAGACCAAAAACATCTAAATGAACATAGTCCAAAACCCTAGAAGACTTGTGAGAACTAGAGTAAAAAGAAACACAGTGTTGTTTTCCATAAACACAATGTTATCAAAAGTCAAACTCGAGATTACAATCATCAAGGGCTTCAACAAGGCTATTATTTTTCAGGGTTCTAAGACCCCTCTCACCAATGTGACCAAGTTGTTGGTGCCATAACATTGTATTCTCTGTAGGAAGCTTCATGTCCATGGAATGAGCACCCTTAGGTACCCAAAATGCAAGACCATCAGATGTAGCTACAATAGACTTCTTCACTGCACAATCTAATGGTAAGAATGAAGAATCCAAAGGTCTCTTCTTCAGTACATCAAAATAACTATTGCATTGTATTGTGCATGCATCCATCTTGTACAAAGTGCCAAAACAAACACCCTTAGCCAACACTATAGCTCCTCTTGTCATCTTGCATCCTCTACTAGAGAAAACAACTTGTACTCCTGAATCATTTAGTTTACTCACAGAAAGTAGGTTTTGTGCCAAACCTAAGATATGTAAGACACCATCAATCCCCTCCACTCTTCCATTAGGAAATCTAGTTTTGACTCTTCCACGACCAACGATCTTCAGGTGAGATTCATCATACACTTTCCCACCATTGTACTCCTCATACTTTAAAAACTAACTTATATGAGAGGTCATGTGAAAGGAAGCACCCAAATATATCAGCCACACATCTTTTAATACATGGGTTGCCAAGGCTGCAACAAATGCTTTTGCTTCATCTTGAGAAGATTTTTTGGATTCAAAATAAGAGAAATAATTTTTTCTTCTTCTCCTCCTTGCATACTTTCTGAAAATGATCGGTTTTGTTGCAGTTCCAACATTTTTCCTTGGAATTCTTACCAAGAGACTTAGATCTCCCCGAAGATTGACTTAGATTTCTTGTCCTTCTTTTTGTCTTTCTCCTTCAGTCTACCATGAACAACAAGGGTCTCCTTTTCCATCTCAATTTTTTTTCTCTGCATCTCTTCAGATAATAACGAAGCAACCACCTCATCCATCTTGAAAGTGGTTGTTGTGCTTCCAATAGCCATCACCAGGTGATCCCGTGAGTCCAACAAAGAATAGAACATGAGCATGCAATGACCTTGTTCATCAATATTATCTCCAATGAAACCTAGTTGAGAAATCAACATGTTAAAAGCATTCAAGTGGTCTGCCACGGATCCTCCATCTTCCATCTTCAGAGAATATATTTTATTTCTAAAGAATACCTTGTTTACCACATATTTAGCCTAATAAACATCTCCAAGTTTCTACCACAAAGAAGCAAAGGTCTTCTCTTCATGAACATTTAGGAGAACAAGATCAACCAAACAGAGTCTAATCAAACCCTTGGCTTTCTAATCCATGAGATCCTAGTCTTCTTGTTTCATGCCCATTGGTTTGGTTCCAAACCCAACAAGCCATAAATTATGATCTACAAGCATTTCTTCCATGTTGATCTTCCAGAGCTCAAAGTTACTGTTGTTAAACTTCTCCATCTCAATCCTCCTAGATGTGCCTGCCATCTTTTTCTTGCAACAAGGTCATGAAATGCACAATACTTATGTATATGCGGGGAAAACCCTTTCAGGTAAAAAACCCCGCCCTCCAAAAGTACAATACTTATGGTATTATATCAAATAGTGAATACAATGTAGCTCCAAGTATAAAGCTTCTTCAACAAATGTTTTGAAACAAAAATCTATCCTAGAGTTAATTCGATAGCACTTTGTTACCTACAAACAAACTATGCATTCTACAATGCAAGGCATCCAATATAGAGAGAGATGCAAGCTAAGGGAAGCATCTAGAAGGAAAGGGGTGTCCAAATCCATGTAATCGCCCATGCCATACACATGCATTTAGACACATGTACATTATTCCCTTACACCCCTTACAACTGTCATAACATGCAATATTCTCTTCTCAAGCTTGGGCACCAAGAATATGCTAAAAATAGGCTATGGTAGATACCTTACACATCTTAAAATTGTCATAGAATTTGTCATAACTGACCAAGAATATCAGATTCTCTTACAACATAGCTTGGGTGCCAACTTTCTCCATGCAAAAGGATACCTTATGATGCGCCATAAAATCTATCATAAGTTGTCATAAATTGTCACAGGTCCAAGATTCCCAAGTGGGATGCCTACCTCCACTTGGTATGATGATGTGTCATCTAGCCACCTCCAATGAGGATGCCACCTAGTCGATAGGTCCCAATCGATGACATGACAATGCCAGCATTTAAATAATATAAATAAATACAATAATACATTAAATTAATCACATTATGACTCCAAGGTTGAGACACCTTAATCCCAACAACTTCAAAACCTACAAAGGGATACAACCATAAAGGAGTACATAAAAGAGTTATACAAGCTATGCATTCACGTTGAGCTTGTAGAGGATGGCATTGAGAAAGTGCCCAAGTATGTGAATGGTTTGCACATCACAATTCAAGATGATATTTGTTTGTAATGTATTCCATAGAGGCTTATTAGCCCACACTCTAGGTAAAGGATAATTTGACTCATAGACAACCTAATGCATGAAGCAAAGGCAATAATAGGAAGGACAGGTCGAGTAATGGGAAGACAACTTATATGCACAAAGATGGCATAGAGTAAAGTAGTGTTGTGCAAAGGTTGAAGGGTGAACAAAGCTCTAATTGAGGTGGAGAGAAGAGGAAAAGGAGGCCACACCATATGCTTTAGTGAGACTTGCTTTAAATGTGGGTAGGTAGGTCATCATGAGTGTCTAGACACTACATGTATCACAACCAATATTTTTTACTATTAAATACTTAATATTTATAGGTTCTTGAGATATGGAATTAATTAGGATGAATAATTAATTTATGAAAACTAATGTTGTCATTAATGCTATATCAATAAATATGGAAATCATATAATGGGTAGATAACTACAACTAGTTTGAGTTAATGTTAATTTGATCAATGACATTGGAAAATGAACAATTAGTGAGATAAATTTTAGGATGATATCATCACTATTAATTTTAATAAAAGATACTTGGAAATACTATGATAATTAATGATAATATAGCAAATTAATTCCTTTAGTCAATCATTGATGGTACTTCTAAATTGTGCCTTTTATCTCAAACAACTAACACAGTTGCAAATGTGGAAACAATGGACTAGAATAAAAGTAACATTTTGTAATTAGTTGTCTAGGTTATTATGAATCTTTGTTTTTTTTATTGTCTCTTTAGAAAAAGTTGTGGCTCTTTTGTTTATTGTGTAGCTCTCTTCATCAAAAAGATGCCCAAATACTATTAGTCTACATTCTTAAAGAGTTAACGCAATTCTATCTCAATATTCATCTTGAGATTTTTTTGTGAACCTTAATTTTAGAGACATACATGTCTTTATTGTGATTTATAATTTATTTTACTTTTCTTTAAACATTTATTTAAAATATATTTTTACAATCCTATTAACCTAATTTAATCACCAGTAAACAATAATATATAATTTAAATTTAGATTGTTACCATATAAATAGTAAAGTGTTATTATAATAATTATTTATTATATAATGTTCTAAGTGAGATTGTAATGATAATGAATGGAACATGGTTTATAATAACAATTATGCTAACTAGTTGTTCCACAACAAAGATCAAGGGAAAAATATAATATTAAAGAAAAAGGCCCTCCCCTCGTGATGCATTCTTATGTATAGAGTATTGTTTAAAGATGTAATTTAATTTGAAGATTCTATGGGTGTGCGCATTATTAGGATAGGGTAGTTATGATATACTTACCAAAGATGCTTTGATTTTAGGTATTAATATTTTTTATTTTTGAGTAAGAAGAATATAATGGCTAATCATGATATTTTATTTAAATAAATTATGGATATGAAGAGTGATATATATTATTGTAAGATGTGTGGAATATATAACTCTAATAAATATTTTTAATTTTTTTATTATTATGGAGATTTATTAATGGTTATTTATAATTAGTATAGTTGATTTTAATATTGGAAGATACAAGTTAATAGTAAATTCTAATTTTATGATATTTGTATATAATTGAGTAAGGTAAAGAAAAATTCAATTGTTAAAAATATTTTCTTATTGTTAAGGGCTTTAATCCTATCTTGATGGGTACAAGAAAACTTGATAGTTCAAATATGATATTGTAAAATGGCTTGTAAAGACAAAATAATAATTTACATAAATCTTAATTAATTTGATATTTTTTCTTTTTAAGATATGCAAGTTGTTTGTGAAACTTTAAACAAGTTAAATGATGCATGTTGCCAAATGTATAGTGGTATTAGCTTATGTCTTATAGGTGTTAATCAAATAGGACATTGCTCAAGTTGTAGTAAAGGGTTACATCCCTGCAAATTGTGAATTTTTTTTTATGAATAGGCATTTATCTATATTAAACTAAAAATAGAAATACATATTCACAAAAAAATATGGATGAAAAATTGTGATTTTAATTTAAATAAGTATTGGATTAAGTAAACCTTACCAATTGATGAACTTAAAAGACATGATGTTTTCATAATTTTTCTCTAGAAACATTTAAAAATTAAATGGTGAACGACCAATGCTTTTGTACCTAATTTGCTCTAGGAAATAACTACATGCCTTGATTCCTTAGATGGTATATTTAGGTAGTCCTTGGTGGTGGACTTGGAGAAATAGTCAAGTCTAAGGTTTTTGTGTAGTATCTAGGACTTCTCTCATTTTATTTGAGTGCAAGTTTAAATGAGCTAGCCATATCATTGAAAGAACATGTGTAACATGTCATAGCATAAGATCCACATATGAAAAAAAATATATAATGAAAATTGGCATAAAAATGGCTTATTTATTGATCAATCAAGTCATCACAACACAAAAATGTGGTCATGTAGAGAAACATATGTATGTCATGCAAGTTGATGAAGACGATGCATCTATAAATGAAGTAAAAAGCACAAACCCAATGGTTGGAGAGAACTTGATGATGCACAAAATGTTGCTAAAACCTTCATGTGAGGATAAGGAGCCATGAATGAGAAAAAGCCACTTCCTCTTCAAGTACAATTTGGGAGGAAAGTGATGCATGTTGATCATTAGAGGCAACACAAACAAATTGTTGTTCTCTCCACACCATATTGAGCCTCTTGATTTTAGAAGGGACACCAACTTACTGATAACAATTATCTAGTTTCTTTTCACATTAAGAGGATACATAGACAAGGTATGGTGCAACATGTTCCTAATGGATGCATGCAATGTGTTGTTGCATAGGCCCTGACAATACGATCATCATGTAATACATGATTTGTGCAAGAATACCTTAACCATCAAGATAGATAGTAAGACATTCGAATTACTTCCAATGAAGTTAGAGGAGCAATGCATGTAGAACAACACATGATTTTGTTAGAAAATGAGTTTCTAAAGGAGGTGGAAGTCTTGAAATATTGCTACATGCTAGTAGTCAAGTTTGTCTCAGAGGAGTAGAAGGAATCCCATAACTTTGAGAAGCCTAAAGTCATCACACTATTTGATGAGTTCATAAATGTGATTAATGTAGTAATTTTAGAGGGATTGTTGTTGACATCCAATACATTGCAATACATGGATATGATTTTGGGTTCTACTTTACCAAACAAGGATTCACATAGATGAATCTTGACATGAGTGTGGAGTTGAACAAGAAAATTGAAGAATTGTTGGAACAAGATTTGATATGAGAAAACAAGAGTTGTTGCAAAATTCTTGTAGTGTTTGTGCTAAGAGGCAAGAAGTGGAGGATGTGCATAGGCTCTTGCACAATAAAATATGAACATTAAGTATAGGTTTCTACTACCACACATGGGTGACCTAATGGATTTCCTAAGTGGCACACCTTTTCCAAGATAGATCTCAAGAGTGAATAACATTAAATCAAGATTAGATGAGATGAATGGAATAACACATTAAAAAATAAATAAGGCTTGTACAAATGGTTGGCGATCCCATTTGGGCTCATGAATTCTTTGATCATGTTTGAGTTATTAAATGTAATTATGCTACTTTGGGATTCAATTGTGTGCAAGTTTTTCATCAATGTTTCGGATCACATTTTGTGATCCATCATCAGGATAGAGAGTTGAAGGAGATGTAAAATGATGAGTTGCATAACCAATTTAGTTTAATAATAAAGGGAGGGGGAAAGGCACACTACACAGGGAGAACCATAAAAAAATTGGATAAATCAATTTGCTAAATAAAAAGGACAAAAAGTTGGACTTGAGATAATAAACAAAGTAAATGAATAGCAAGAGAGATTAAGAGATATTGTGCAGAGATATAAAGCACAATAGGAAATTAAGACTTGCATCTATTATACATTAAAAGAAAAGATATATAATTATAAATATAAAAATACACCTACACACAAATTATATTTAGTGAAATGATTGAATACTTATAAATGTCTAATAATGTGAAACTAAATTTAAAATATGACAAGTTCAAAGTTATAAATAGCATGGAAATTTTTAAGACAACAAAAATTAAAATCTTGAGCAAAAAAGTTATAATTAGACATGTCTCACTATATAGCAAGAGAATAAGCATGAGTAATTAAGTAAATCTCTGATTAATTCTATGAATAAAAGAATAATAATATATTATCCTATATACTAAAAATGGATATGATTATATCTAGCTATAGCTCATACTAAAATATATAAGTAGACGATCAAGATTAATTATACCCAAATATACCATTTAATATACTACTTTAAATAGTAAGACGATAATAGATTCATATATAATATATACCTTACTTAAATAGCAAGAAAATAAAATTCAAGATAAGAAACTCAATGCAAGATTCCTATCATTTATCTTGTGTAAAAGATAAGAATACGTAAATAGCTATACAAAGGAAGAGAACAATACAAAAGGTTAGTTAAAAAACCTCAATATGCAATTTTTTATAGAAAACCAAAAGCCTATTATCTATAACTTATTTTAATTTTTTAAAATACATGATAGAAAACTTAGGTATTCAAGAGTTACAAGCATATAATCAAAATTATAAAAATATTATTATTTAGATGTTAAACATGAACCAAAAGGAAATAACAACCCCAAAAAAACTCCAAATAAGGATTAGGGAGAAATTATATATAACCATATACAACTCTATATCAAACACAAAAAAATAGACAAGAAATGTAACAACAATTAAAATATATATATATTCAAATCTAACTAAAAGATATATATCTATATAAATCTATTAAAAGAGATATATTAATAAAATTAGTTATGTATAGTGAGAAAAATTAAAGAAAACTAAATGCAATGTAATAACATTTTTATTTTAACTATTGAACACACGGGAAATAGGGTTCCACCTTTTGGGGAGATGGAACTTGGACCTATTTCACACTTTGTTTCATTAGGAACCTAGATCCCTCAACCAAGTGACTCAATTGAGGGATGGACTAGGGGGTTCCTTGTGTGATTGGACGAGGGTTCACCATTAAACAATGCTTTAAAAGAAGAAATTGAATGCAATATGAAAATTCACTCTATGACCTAGGAATTTGAAGGCACTAAACAAGATGGGCAAACTAAAATCAAACAGTAAAGTACCTGGAAGAATGATGGAGTCAATGCAAGGTCTGAAACTATAAAAATATTCCTTTTGAAGTGCACTAGGATTGATACGCCAGGTTGGGCGATTTAGTCTCAGTCCTGCTATAGGGTTTTTGGACATAATCTAGAATCTTCTGATGACTGAGTAGGATCTACATAAAGGTGGAAAAAGGGGTGTACTAGGACTTGTTACCAATTTTTCACTACAACTCAATTGGTGGAGTTGATTAAATACTGTTATATCTTAAAGTGAGAATACAGTTGTTTATGCATATGCTAAGTGTTTTTTGCATCTTATTCATCATTTTATAAGTGACAGTTATGCATTGAAATGAGGAAACAGGGTTTTAGGAATTGCTTTTCAGTGTTTCACAATCAAATGGAGTACAAGATTGAGCATACAAACAACAAAGCATGACTGAATGCTTTCATTTATTTCATAAAGTGATTCATATTTACAACATTTCATTTGATTACAAGAATTCAAATGGTGATACATTCAAATGATGGTACAACATTGCATCATAAATGCATTTTCTTTTCAAAATGAAAAACAGAAAGAATGAGATTAAATATCCACACAAGTCGTGGATGTGACTGTTTCAATGCATCATAAATAACATACTACACTATGGAAGATGCATAAAAGGAAGAATCACATAAGTATAGACATAATCATCATTTCTTGTTGGTTGATGACTGTCGCAGAAGTGGTGCACCATTTGTCTTCTTCGAGCTCCATTGACTTGTAGGAAGGAAAAGAGGGATGTTAGAGCTTCGACTATGAATATACCTACATGAACCATCAATGATAATGTAGTATGATACTAATCATACACTAAAACAATCAAGAAAAGTGCAGAAACGTGAGTTGAAAGAGAGACATCAACATCATGATATATTGTTTTATGCTAACATCATTTGTTTCTTTGTGCAGGTATAGGGAAAATCATGAAGTTGGTTATCATTTGAAGATCAAGCATGTGGAGAAAAATGGGCTACCACAAGGGTAGACCTCGACATGCTGCCCCTTATACATTACAAGTGGACTGAGAAGGAGATTGCAATCATCATGTTCATCAAGAAAGGAAATATACAACTAAAAGAGTAAAATAGAGTTCATCCATCAAGTTATTAAGCCGTCTGTTCACTCATAACAATCAAATACGTTTCTGAAAGCTACATGTGAACAGTGGGTTTAATCAGCTCAATCAATTCAACTGAGTACATTCATCTCAAACACTATTGTATGGTTATATTCTTCTGCCATAGTATTATTTGTTCATCATGTTCATAATATTATGTAAAGTTCAATAGTGTTTATGCTCATGACCGTGATAGTGAACAGGAATACATAATGCCTCAACGCAGAGAGATGTTACAGATTTTCATTTCAGAAGAGAGCAAGGCATAAAGCAAGTTTTAAATAATGGAGCATAAAAATCCATGAAGAGTGCTAGATAGAAGAGCATACTTTTAAAGGGCAGTCAAAAGTGGAGGCATGTGAAGAGCTTCAGATTCTCATTTGAATGGAAGATGACAAGCATCAGGTGAATTACAAGTACCTACTAATGTCTGAATGCAAATTTTGCATTAGATGGAGGGAAACAATTCTAAGAGTACATTGCTTTGAAGAATAAGCAGAAATTTAAATTGAACAAAGCATGAGGGAGCTTTAAAGATGCAAGCTAAAGCAATATAAGGTGACATGAGAGTCACAATAATGCATAAGAGACTAGAACAAGAAAATAGTCTACAGATTTTAATCAAAGAGTTTCTGTGTAAGATGATGACTTTTAGAAGGAAATGTGCTCCATATAATGTTTTGAGACTTTCAATAATACCCATGAAGGATACATTCATATTTTTGCAGATTTTTGAATGTTTAACCTTGCTATTTCAAGTAGATACAATACAATGTCTTATTCAATATGCCAATGCTAGAGTTTCACTCAAAGGGAAAGCAGTAAATTATAAAGAAGATGGAGCAAGATTATATGCGCTAATTCTCATAAATGAAAGGATTTCTAAACAAATGCAGTTTTCTTTCAATTTTTAGGAGTACCCACATTGGATTTTTGACAAAAGTATAGTATATTTGAAATGCAGGAAGCTCGTATGAGAATTTTAATTCAAAAATACATTTTCTCCGTGATCAACAAATACCCATATGATGGAAATTGAGGAGTTCAGAATACCAATGAAAGCCATGCTGAGTCAAGGCTGAACTTTGAATATATGAAAATACAGATTCTTGTTATTTTCTAGTTTTCTCACATGGGTATTTCAATAGAAGAGCAAGGAATGTATTTTATCCAAAATACCATCTACCCATGAGAGGGTTTTGACAAAAAATACAAAAGAAAGTTAAATACATAATGAGTCGAGCCCAGAAAAGCTTCAAAATGCCCAGATTAAGATGCAATGGCCATGACCTAGAGGAGTTTTTAGCTCATAAAAACTTTACCAATTCATAGAAGGATAAAACTCATTTTGAGTTTTCATCAAATCTCAAACTTAGAGTGTATAAAGTGGAGGGTTTTCTTCATGGAAATTGATCAAAGAACATGCTTGAGCTGGCGGCCTGCAATGGCCTATGTTTCATTCAAAAATAGCAATCATCTTTTGAGAAGAAAAGGCATTATGAGTTTTTGGAATGGAGGGAAACGAGTGTTTACCCTCATGCGCCTATGGAGGAGTTTCATAAACCTGCGCCCAGACAATGTTTCCATGGTGGCCGAAGTTGTGGAGTTGAGTCAGGAAAATAGCAAGCTGGAATACAACAAAAAATGCATCCTGACAAACATATTCTTCAGAACAAAAATACCCATCTGAAGGAAATTAGGAATTTCAGAATGTCAAAAGAAATGCCATATTGGGTCAGGCCGAATTTTACATGAATATCAAAATATACAGACTTTTGTCTATTTTTCATATACCCACATGGGGTTTTCTATAGGAGGAGTCAAGGCATATGTTTTCCTTCATTTTCAGAGATACCCACTTTGGGGTTTTTTAGAAACTGCAAAATTTCTTCATTTTTACAAGTACCCATGTAGGGTTTTTTACAAATCTGAACAAAGAATGGATATAATGCAAATTTTTATGAGTGGAATTCATGGTAAAGCATCTTGAGCTCATGGCCTGTCAAAATCCTCAATGCTTTTATAAGCTTTGTAAAAAATGGATAACAACAAGGAAGAACAAAAAGGCTTACCATTTTATGCTCGTAGGAGAACACATAAGCCGCGACCGAGCTCACAAAGCAGGAGACAAAGAGTCGAGCTCTCATAGTGGATACCAAGGATAGAAACAATGACAAGCACAGGAAATAAAATAAAAATAAAAAAATGTACAGTCGCAGCCTTATGGCCATTCTTTCCTTTCAAAAACATAGTGGAAAAGCCACAATAATGTCTGAAATAAGCTTACCTTGAGTTCTAGAGGTTGAACATGCAAAAGATTGAACAAATGGAGGCTCAAATGAAGGTTTCCAGCTGAAACCCTAAGCTCTCATGGTGGCGGTGCTCTTCATAGCAGAGGAAAGACTTGTCAAGTCCAAATGAAGTGAAATAAGTGGAATGTTGTGGTTTTGTTCATTAGGGTTTCCCAACCCTAATTCAACTTGGGGTTTATGTATTTCACATTAAAAAATCAAATGGTCTAAGATCAAGTGCAACATGTGGCCGATTTCATATGTCTAGGTCGAAGCCTTGTGAGGATGCTGAAGATATTTGCCCAAGCCTTAAGTTTGTGTGATTAAATTTTTGACAATATGAGGGAGCTATAGACTATAGAGACTTGAGATTTAATTATGCCTTAGTAAAAGGGACAGAGATTGGAGTCTATGATTTTAATTGATGTTGTGAGAAAATTAATAAAAGATTGTAAATTTTTTCACCTATGACTTAGGGTTTATCTCATTTTTTAATTGATTTTAGAGAAATCAATTAGGGGATATGATAAGAGATACTCTTCATTTATTTTATGATCTTTGAGAAATCAATTACTGATTGGAGAAATAAGTGATTGAAAGGAGATACTCCTATGTTTTATGATTTTTAAAAGAAATCAAGCATTTGTAATTGGAGAGATAAGCTTATTATTGTTTTGCAAAAGATTTCAAAATATTTAGTTACAAAAATTAGTCGAATTATGAAAATCTGCATATTATGTAAAGCAAGATTAAAGCGGTGTTTTTATAAATCGCTTTATTCTTTGCTATTTTTAGCAAATTTTTGAGAGGGACTGCCTTGGTTGGATTTGAGTTTCCTGCTGGATGGATACGTTGTTTTATTTGCTTTAAAATTGGATTTAGTCTATTTTTAGAGGTTGGACATTGCGAGCATGGAAAAAGTGAGTTTTTTCTACTTTTGTGCAATCTTTTGAGACAATTTTGATACCTTTTCCTTGAGCTTTCTTTTTGAGCTCGGATTAGGGTTTTTGGGGGGATTTATCTTGAAGAAGACTTGGTTTTCTTCTTGTTCTTAGTTCAGATGATTGCTTCTTTCTCTCTTGTGCATGCAAAGAGTTTTGTAAGCATTTTGTACTTAGATTTTGGAAAAAATACTCTTTTAGTTTTAATAAAGCAGCAAAATTCTCCTTCTCATTTTTTGTCTCATTTTATAATAGCAATTTGATGTCCAATTGTGATTCAAATTAGAATCCTTTTATGTCTTGCTGTTGTAAGTTGTGTTTTAGAATTGCATAGTTTCAAGTTGTATGTTGTATTTCGTCTAGGAATCTTCATGCAAATTACTGATGGAAGTATGTGCCAGTGATATTGTGAGAGTTATTGTGATAGGAAAGTTGTTGTGGGTGTCAGTGCTTGAATCTCATAACTTCTAGTGAAATATCAGTTAGATTTAAGTTTTTAATTTTAGTTATCCCTTCCCCTTTTCCCAAAAAATTCTCAGAGTACGATTCATCTTTTGAAGAACCATCTCACTCTGGATATTTTATTTTTGAATAGATCACCCACATTTGAAAGGAGTTTCCATGTTTCAACAGATAGTTTGATTTCTGCAAAACTGACAAAGGGTGCATATCTAATTGATAATAGGACTAATATGCCCAGATGGGTATATGAGTATTGTTCTTCCTTTCCAAAAAAGTAGGATCTAAAGTTGTTCTCCTATTTCTGAACTTCCTTCCTATATGTTTCAAATTTTGCTTTTGAATCCAAACGTGTGAAAAACTTGCAAAACAAGATGTTGGGTTGATTGCTTATGGGGGTTTTTCCTTGGTCAAACCCCTAGTTTGGTAATTAAACCTTGATAGAAAGTATAGATTTGAAATGGAAATGTGTGTGAAAGCCCTAATCTTAAGTGTTCCTATGATTAAGAAATCTAAAATGCAATAAACCCTACTCTAATGCACTAGAATAGGAAGCATAAATGAAACATGAAAATGATGATGAATCACTTTGGGAGATCTCTAATCACCCTAATAAGCAATAAGAACGCATGTACCTTACTTTAGGTAGAAAGTAGAATGATATTGGAAGATGGAATCACTTAGGAAACAAGTCATTAGGCTTGGTTCAATGGCTAGTTGCATCTCCCCAACCTAGAATTCATCATGATCCTCCATAAGCAACCATCATCAATCTTTTGCAATGCTTGATCTTGAAATGAAAGTGATCTTGAATACCTGCAAATACACTATAATGTTGCTCCAAGACTTCAAGTTTACTTGCTCCTTGCTCTTGAATGTGAATCTATTTTTCTTACTTGCTTATATCTCTCTTTCTCTCTAGTTCTAGTTGAAAAAATGAATGTGAGACTTAGATTTTATAGGCATCCTATCTAATTTATTGTTTATTAGATCCAAAATGTTGACATCTGCAAAATTTGAATTAAAAACCTTGATTTCTCACTCAAAACCCTAAAAAGGCCCCGAACGGGACTCATACACCCAAGGTGGTGTATGGATCCCACCTAGGGGGACTTATACGCCCAAGGTGGTGTATGGGTTCCACCCTAGATTTTTGGGGTGAGAGAATGTTAGGGGGGTTGAAATGTTAAATGTATTTATTGAATTTGTCAAGATTTCAATTGAAATAATCCTTGGGATGCATAATAAAGGGGTCTTACGGGCCTATTAATGATTATTTAAGGGACATGAATGCAAGGGTACTAAAATAGGTCCAAACTAAGTGTGAAATTGACTATCTCCAAGAAGGGAGTACAATTTTCTACACTACGACTATAACAATAAAAGTTAACATATTTTATATATATGCAAATACATGTATAAATATATGAATAAAAATTCAAGTCTAAAAGGCTAAACAAAAATAAATTTATTGTAAATATACTTATTAAACATATATATGTTTAATTATAACTAAATAGAAAGAATACAAATCATAATGTAAAGAATGAAACATAAAAACCATAAGATAAATCTTTGAAGACTAGTATGATAAAAATATATTATATATATATATATATAAGGTTATGAGCACAAAAAAGAATAAGTATATTGGTGCAAGTATGAATGAGTATGGTGGTGTTGTCATTAATGTTGTCATTGACATCAACATAATATAAGTTGTTTCAGAGAAAGGAAACAAGTGATTGTAGGTTGTGCATGTATATTTGAGATACTATAGAGATGTTGTGAGTACATGAAGCTATCTTTATGATGGTTTAGGTGTGATGATATGATGAGTTACCAAGTGCTTTTGAGAAATAGTGAAGATAGAATTGTGTGTGTGTTCAGAATGTGCTCTGGGTTGTGCTATGCATTTCTTCTGTGTTGATCTTATGCCTGTGTGGATTTGAAGTGTTGTTTATGGGCATCCTTGGGTGATATATCCTAGATTAGAGCTTCTGGTTTGATAAAGAGTGAAAGTTGTATTCACCGGTTTGTGAACTGGTTTGGTAGAGTTGTTTGTCTATGGATTGGGAGAAATGTTTCTGCTCTGCATTCCTTTGCTATTTTTTTTCAAGTCATGTGGATCTGGTAAAATTCTTGTAATGGTATTCTCTATGTTCTATCAAAGGTGTTCATGGTTTGGTGCTCCAGAAGACTAGGTTCAAAATTACTCTGTGTGTCTGTACAGTCTGGATGGACTGATGGAAAGTGTTCTGAGTATGAAGGTTGTTGTAGTAGCTGTGGATTAATCTGAAGGAATCCAAGATGTGTTCCAGTGTATGATCAAGTGTGTTATGTGGTTAACATGTTATCCTCTTGTTGTGGAAACATGTACTTCAAAATTCATTTTTGTTTTTATTAGGTTTGGCCGATTTGGTGTCTACACTTAATGTGAAGGATAAGTATCAATTAAGGAATTGTGTGCTTGATCTGAGATGTTGTCTTGGTCTTGGTTAAGTGTTGGTTTGGTCCGCTCTCATTCTCTTCCACCACAAGAATGTTGAGTTTCCGGTCTAATTTGAATTTGTAATATGAAGTGTGTGTAGCCGACCTTGGAGAAAGTTTCTAAGGTTGAAGATGGTATAAATACAAGAGAAGATGTTAAGGTTTGTATGCCACAAGTATTTCACAAGGGTGAGAAGCAAGAGTGTGTGAAAGTGAATTAAGGCAGCAGTACTTTAATGTGTTAGACTCCTAAAAGCAATGAGCTGATGGTGTCTACATTTCTCTGATCAAGGTTGTGGATGTGTGCAAGTTGGTGTGGTGGATTTTATGTTATCCTTTTTGTATCTATAGGCAGTGAGCCTCCCTATTGGACAGTGAGTCCTATCTGTAGGTAGTGAGCCTTCTTCTTGGGTAGTGAGCCTCTTTGTAATCTATTTTTCTATTACTTTATATTGTGAGTTAATCCTCGCCGTGGTTTTTCCCTTATTGGGTTTTGCACGTAAATATGGTGTTTCTTGTGTTGATATTGCTTTCTATTATTTGCACTTCATGCTCATACTTAATAACATATTAAAGTGGATTTGGAGTTAATGATTGTTTGGGATTTGTGGATGTGATTGGTGACAACTGATTCACCCCCCTCTTAGTTTTCTCGTGCCTTTCAACAATTGGTATCAAAGCTTTGGTTCCTCAAAGAAGAGATTAACCACTTGAGGTAGATCTGATGGCCCACAAATTGTCAATCCCTGTGTTTGATGAATTTGACTACAGTGACTAGAAATTGCAGATGATAGGTTACTTGATCTCTCTTGGTTACAAAACTTGGAAAGCTATTAAGACAAAATATGTTGCGCCGACATGTGGTCCTTCTACTACAGATGAGATTTCTGCCTATGAGGAAAATAAAAATGCAAGGTATGCAATCTATAGTGATTTATAAAAGACTGAGCAGACAAAAGTTATTTCTTTGGGTACTGCTTATGAAGTTTGGAAAAAGTTGGAAGATATCTATGAAGGAAATGATAGAGTCAAATTGTCAAAGAAGCTAACAACTAAGCGCAGATATGAGAACTTGAAAATGGAAGAAGGTGAAGATATTGCAAGCTATTTTCAGAGGGTTGATATTGCAGTAAATGAAGTCAAAAATCAAGGTGGTACTCTGAAAAATGAAGATGTAATGGAGAAAATCTTGATGACCCTACTAGAGAGTTATAGGGATAAAGTATCATCCATTGAGGAAGTGTATGATCCTAAGAAGTTCACTAAAGAGTAGCTATTTTTCACCTTGACCACATTTGAAATGAGGAAATTTGGGAAAGAAAAGGAGAAAATAGAAATAACCTTCAAAGCCACTCAGACAGAAGATGATCCGGATAGTGAAGATTCAAAGGAGTTGGACGCAAAATTTATGAGGAAATTGAAGAAAGGTACTGGCAAGTACAAAGGTATGTTACCTTTTTAAATGTTTCAATTGTGGAAATATTGGTCACTATGCTTCAAGATGTCCAAATAGAGCTATAAACAAGAAGAGCAGAGATAATAAAGACAAAAAGGATAAGAATTTCAAAAGATTGTACTATGTTAGAGAAGATGTTGGAATTTCTAATGATGAATCTGATTTTGAGGGTGATAATGATGAATGCCCATTTTTAGCCTTAAAGAATAAATCAGTGTCTACTAACTCTAGAAGATGTGCAAGGGAAAGTGGTCCGGAAAATGAGAAGGATGAGATGGAAGGTACTCTGGTTACTACCTTTCATGCTAGAAAAGATGAAGATTATTGGGTAATTGATAGTGGTTGTTCAAATCATATGATCAGAGATAAAAGTAAGTTTACTAAACTTGAAAAGTATGATGGTGGATCAGTCATGTTTGGAGATGATTATGGTGCAAAGATTGTTGGAAAAGGAATAATTAGTTTTGATGGAAAACACAATACTGATGATTTCTATTATGTTAAGGGCTTAAGGCATAATCTCTTGAGTGTTGGAAAAATGTGTAGCAAAGGATTCAAATTTGTGTTTCAAGATAACACTTGTGAGATTAGAAAAGGTTCCAGAACTGTGGTAGTTGCAGGAAGAAGAACATATGGAAACATTTATTAGCTTAAGGATCTTGATGGTCAGTGTTTTGTGTCTCAAGTTAATAAAAGTTGGCTATGGCACCAGAGGATGGGACATGTAAACTTTGACAATCTGATCAGGATTAGTTCAAGAGAAGTTTTCTAGGATTTGCCTAAAGTCACAAAGCCTACCAATATTGTTTGCAAAATTTTTCAATTGGGAAAACAAACAAGATGCAATTTTAAAGGAAAAGAACAATCAAATACTAGAATGTTGGAAGATTCATACAAACCTTTGTGGTCCCACAAGAACAAGAAGTCTTAATGGTCAAAGGTATTTTATGATTTTGATTGATGTTTATTCTAGAATGACATGGGTTACTTTCTTAGGGAGAAAGCTCAAGCTTTTGATATATTCAAAGTGTTCAAGGCCAGGGTAGAGAATGAAGTGAACCTAAGAATCAAATTTTTAAGGTCTGACAAAGGTGGAGAATTCACTTCCAATGAGTTTAATACATTTTGTGAAGAGCATGGTATAAAGAGACATTTTTCTGCTCCTAGAACTCCTTAGTAGAATGGAGTTGTAGAGAGGAAGACTTGGACTATTTAAGAGGCTGCAAGGACTATGATGAAAGAGTAAAATGTATCTAATGTATACTGGAGAGAAGCAATCCACACTGTTGTGTATATTCTTAACATAGTTCAGATCAGAGGTAACAACACAAAGACTCCTTATGAACTGTGGATTGGAAAGATTCCTACTATTAAGTACTTTAAGGTGTTTGGAACTAGATGTTATATTAAAAGAGATGATGAGAACCTTGGAAAGTTTGATGCAATATGTGATGAAGGTATTTTCCTTGGTTATTCAACTAATAGCAAAGCTTATAGATGCTTCAATAAAAGACTGAGAAAGATAGTTGAAAGTGCAAATGTAAAAGTTGATGAAGATATGCACAGACTAGTTGAAATAAGTGAAGTTGAACCAGATGAGCCTATCTATGGACAAGTACAAGAAGAGAATAAGGAAGAAGAAGAAAATATTGAAGAAGAAGCTTCGAAACCTACTCCTAAGACCCCAAAATATGTATAGAAAAAACATCTTGAGGAACAGATAATTGGAGATAAAAGTGAAGGTGTAAAGACAAGAAGCAAAGTGGTGGCAGCTGAGGTAAATATATGTTTACTTTCCAAGATAGAACCTAAAACAATGTGTGAAGCATGCAAAGACAAGAATTGGGTTAGAGCAATGAAAGAGGAATTGCAACAGATAGAGAAAAATCAGACATGGGAATTGGTTCCTAGACCTGTAAACAAGAAAATAATTGGTTCAAAGTGGGTGTTCAGAAATAAGTTGAATGAGAATGGCAAAGTAGTAAGAAAAAAAGCAAGACTTGTATGCAAAGGTTATTCACAGGTTGAAGGAATAGACTTTGAGGAGACATTTTCCTCGGTGGAAAGAATGGAGGCTATTTGGATGTTTTTGGCATTTTCTGCTCACAAAGATTTCAAGGTATATCAGATGGATGTTAAGTCTGCATTCCTAAATGGAGAATTGGAAGAAGAGGTGTACATGGAACAACCAGAGGGATTTCAGTTATCAGATAAACCAGATATGGTCTATAAGTTGAAAAAGGAACTATATGGACTTAAATAGGCTCCTAGAGCATGGTATGCAAGGTTGGACATTTGACACAGCAAGGGTTCAACAAAGGCTCACAAACAATAATCTCTATTTCAAAGTTGAAGGAAAGAAAATGTTGATAGTGATTGTGTATGTTGATGATATTATCTTTGAAGGAAATGAGGGTATGTGCAAGAGATTTGCAAAGATGCAAAAGGAGTTTGAGATGTCTATGATTGGTGAGTTGAATTTATTTCTTGGACTTCAAGTGAATCAAACTGATAAGGGAATATTTATTTCACAATCAAAGCATGTTAAAGAATTGTTGAAGAAGTTTGGAATGGATGATTCCAAACCCGTCTGTACCCCTATGGTGACTGGATGCAAACTGAGTAAGGATGATGATTCTCCTAAAGTTGATCAGAGCATGTACAAATCTACGTTTGGTGGGTTGTTATATCTTACTACTACTAGACCAAATATCATGCATGTTGTATGTTTGGTTTCCAGATTTCAAGCAGAACCTAAAGAAACACATGTTACAGCTATGAAGAGGATATTTAGATATCTAAAAGGCACTCCAGATTATGGCTTGTGGTATCCTACGGATATTGATTTCACTTTGAGTACTTACATTGATGCAGATTGGGCTAGTTGTATAGATGATCGAAAGAGTACAAGTGGTGGTGCATTATTTATTAGAGGAAGATTGGTTCCATGGATAAGAAAGAAATAGGATTCAATTTTTTTATCCACTACAGAGGCCGAGTACATTGCAGTAGCATCCTGTTGCACACAGGTATTATGGATGAAGCAAACATTGAAGGATATAGGAGTGATATGTGATAAGCATATCCCTATCTTCTGTGATAACACAAGTGCAATAAATATTTCAAAGAATCTAATAATGCATTCAAGGACAAAGTACATATCTATCAAATATCATTTCTTGAGAGAAAAGGTATTGAAGAATGAAGTCAGGATGGAATATGTGCCTAAAAAGGATCAAATTGTTGATATATTTACTAAGGCTCTTCTGAAGGATACTTTTGAGTATCTCTGAGAGAAGTTGGGGGTTACTACCCCTCCTTCTTCAAACTAGGTGCACATGGAGGTGCATCAGTCTAGTGGATCTACATATTCTTCATTTGTTTGTACTGATGATTGGGATCTACTCCTCAGGGGGAGTATGAAGTATCATTGTTGTAGTATGAGATGTGGGTGCACTCCTAAGGGGGAGTGATCAAACTCTTTTTTCTTTTCCATTGATGTCAAAGGGGGAGAGAGAGTCATGTGAAAAAGAAAAAGTTGAAAGGAGAGATAGGGAGAGAATATTGTAAGGAAAAGAGAGTGCAAGAATGTTGTGTAGGTTGTCTAATCTAGAAAATAAAAGATAGTGTGTATTGTTTCTTTGGTGGTTTTTCACATCATGTGTTGCCATCAATGACAAAGGGGGAGATTGTTGCAAGTATGAATGAGTATGATGGTGTTGTCATTAATGTTGTCATTGATGTCAACACATTATAGGTTGTTGCAGAGAAAGAAAACAAGTGATTGTAGGTTTTACATGTATAGTTGAGATACTATAGAGATGTTGTGAGTACATGGAGCTATCTTTATGATGTTGCAGGTGTGCTGATATGATGAGTTACTAAGTGCTTTTGAGAAATAGTGAAGACAAAATTGTGTGTGTGTTCAGAATGTGCTTTGGGTTGTGCTCTGCATTTCTTATGTGTTGATCCTATGCCCGTGCGGATCTGAAGTCTTGTTTATGGGAATCCTCAAGTGATATATCCTGGATTAAAGCTTTTGGTTTGATGAAGAGTGAAAGTTGTGTTCATTGTTTTGTGAACTGGTCTAGCAGAGTTGTTTGTCTGTGGATTGGGATAAATGTTTCTACTCTGTAGTCCTCCACTGGTTTTTTCAGGTCTTGCAAATCTGGTAGAAGGCTTGTAATGGTGTTATCTATGTTCTATCAAAGGTGTTTGTGGTTTGGTGCTCTGAAAGACTAGGTTTAGAATTAATGTGTGTGTATGTACAGTTCAGATGGACCAATGGAAAGTGTTCTGATTATGAAGATTGTTGTAGTCGTTGCGGATGAATCTGAAGGCATCCAAGATGTTTTCTAGGGTATGATGAAGTTTTTTATGTCTTCTGCATGTTATCCTTTTGTTGTAGAAACGTGTACTTCAAAGTTCATTTGTGTTTTCATTAGGTTTGGCCGACCTAGTGTCTACACATCATGTGAAGGATAAGTATCTATTAAGGAAGCGTGTGCTTGATTCGAGATGTTGTATTGGGTCTTGGTTAAGTGTTGGTTTGGTCCAATCTCATTCTCTTCCATTGTGGGAATGTTGAGTTGCAGACCTAATTTGAATTTGTAATATGAAGTGTGTGTATCCAACCTTGGAGAAATTTTCTAAGGTTGAAGATGGTATAAATACAAGGTGAGATGTTAAGGTTTGTATGCCACAAGTATGCCACAAGGGTGAGAAGCAAGAGTGTGCGAAAGTGAGTTAAGGCAACATTACTTTAATGTGTTAGACTTCTGAAAGTAGTGAGCTGATGGTGTTTGCAATTATCTGATCAAGGTTGCGGATGTGTGCAAGTTATTATGGTGGATTTTTTGTTATCCTTTTTGTATCTGTAGGCAGTGAGCCTCCCTGTTGGATAGTGAGTCCTATCTATCGGCAGTGAGCCTTCTTCTTGGGCAGTGAGTATCTTTGTAATCAGTTTTTCTATTACTTTATATTGTGAGTTACTCCTCACCGTGGTTTTTCCCTTATTGGGTTTTCCACGTAAATCTAGTGTTTATTGTGTTGATATTGCTTTATGTTATTTGCACTTCATGCTCATACTTAATAACAGATTAAATTGGATGTGGATTTAATGATTGTTTGAGATTTGTGGATGTGATTGGTGACAACTGATTCACCCCCCCTCTTAGTTGTCTTGCGTCTTTCAACATATATGTATATGTGTAAGTGTGTATACAAAAAATAAATGAAATAACATATAAAGCAATATTTTGAAGCTTAAGAGTAAGTTCTAAAGATTTAGGAGTAGATTAATAAAATTTATGCCAAATAATAAATAAAACATTACTGGTTAATGAATAAATTCAATAAGTATTTATAAATTAATAAAAGAACAAATAAGAAAAATCAACAAAGGAGAGAGAGAGGAGAAACGAAATAAAATTGATATCAAAGATGACAAAAAAAGAGAAGGGGAACAAAACCAATGGAGAGAAGCAAAAAACACCAGAAGGACATATGTAGGAGGGAACATAACCAAAAAGGATAGGGGAGAGAGTACTTATTTAGGAGAGTTAATAGATAAAAAATAAAGGATGTGACGTGACTTGAGAAGAGGGGACCATCAAGGAGATGTAGGAGAGGGCCTAGGTGAAATTGAGAGCCAGAAAAAAGGAAAGAGAGGGTGAATTCAGGATAAGGAAGAAGGAGGGGAAAAATAGAAGTAAAGGAGAAAGGTCAAGGTCAGGGATGATGGAGGTTTTTAGGTTTCAACAAAAGCAGTTGCCAAGAGAGGCTTATATGCCAACCTTCATCATAATTGAGGTTGTTGGGGTGGTTGTTGATTTCTTGGCTTCCTTTAGTTTCCTCTTGAAGAAGTTGCCTTCTTTGTACAATATTTGAGTGTTTTCGAAGCAAATATGATGTTTGGTAGATGAGGAGTGCTCCACTAGGGAAGATTTAACAATGTGTTCATGCCTAGTGTCAGCACTATGCTCCTTGATTCTAGTGTTGAACAAGCAACTTGCTTCACCTATGTAAGGAATGTCACATGAAAAAATCAACTTATAGACTCCTGAATCTATATGAATGTCTATGGATTCTTTAAGAGTAAGCATGGAATTTTTTAACTTGGAAATGGGTTTGAAAACACAATGAAGACCTTTTTAAAGAGGATTTTAGAGATTTTGTGGGAGATTCCTTCAACAAAAGGAAAGGAGGCACCTGACAACAACACAAGTTGGGAAGATTTGGAGTTGGATTTAGAAAAGGAACTGGATTTGGATTGGTTGAGGGCCCTAGAAATTTTCTTGTTGGTATACCCATTAACTTGAAGACCAAAAGAAGATGGTCCAACTCTTGGTTTAGGTTTTCTTCATCACAAATCCAATAAGCTCTATGTTGAAAGGCGCAAGACAACCGAGAGGGGGGGTGAATCAGTTGTCACCAATCTTAATCACAAATCTCAAACACTTATCAACTTCAAATCCACTTTATTCTTTTATTAAGTATGAACATGAATTGCAAATAACATAAAGCAATATCAACACAAGAAACACCGGATTTATGTGGAAAACCCAATAAGGGAAAAATCACGGCAAGGATTAACTCACAATATAAAGTAATTCCAAAACCGATTACAAAGAGGCTCATTGCCAAAGGGGTCACTGCCCAAGAATGACTCACTATCCGGATACAAGGCTCACAGCCTATAGATAGGACTCACTATCCAGAAGGGAGGCTCACTGCCTACATATACAAAAGATAACAAAAAAATCCACCACAACAAATTACACACATCTGCAGCCTTGATCAGAAAATAGAAGACACCATCAACTCACTGCTTTCAGGAGTCTAACACATTAAAGTACTACTGCCTTAATTCACTTTCACACACTCTTGCTTCTCACACTTGTGTCATCTCTTGATACTTCAAACCATAACATCTCGACTTCTATTTATACCATCTTCAAACTTAGAAACTTTCTCCAAGGTCGACTAAAAATGCTTCATTTTACAAATTAAAATTAGGTCGACAACTCAACATTCCTATGGTGGAAGAGAATGAGAGCGGACCAAACCAACACTTAACCAAGACCCAAAACAATGTCTCAAATCAATCACATGCTTCCTCAATTGATACATGTCCTTCACATGATGTGTAGACACCAGGTCGGCCAAACCTAATGAAAGCACAAATGAACTTTGAAGTACACACTTTTGCAACAAGAAGATAACATGTGGATGACATAACACGCTTCACTATACACTGGAACACATCTCAGATGCCTTCAGATTCATCTGTAGAAAATGCAACAACCTTCACACATAGAACACTTTCCATCAGTCCATCTGAACTGTACAAACACAAAGTAATTTTGAAACTAGTCTTCCAGAGCACCAAACCATGAACACCTTTTCCAAAACACAGATAACACCTTTACAATCCTTTTACCAGATTTGCAAGACCAAAATCAAACCAGTGGAGGACTGCGGAGCAACAACATTTCTCCTAGTCCACAAAAAAACAACTCTGCAAAACCAATTCACACACTGGTGAACACAACTTTCACTCTTCATCAAACAAGAAGCTACAATCTAGGAAATATCACCAACAACACTTCAAATCGACACAAGCATAGGATCAACACAGAAGAAATTTGGAGCACAAACTGGAGCACATTCTGAACAAACACACAACTCTGTCTTCACTATTTCTCAAAATCACTTGGAAACTCATCATATCAACACACCTGCAACGTCATAAAGATAGCTCCATGTACTCACAACATCTCTACAGTATCTCAACTATACATGCACAACTTGCAATCACTTATTTCCTTTCTCTGCAACAACCTGTACTGTGTTGACATCAATGACAACATTCACTAATACATTTGACTACAAAATCTGATGAAATTGTCCAACAAAATATGTAAAATTCGATGTTCGTCGGGTGCTTGTAAAATTTGATGTGTAATTTTCAATTTTTTGAAAGTTTATC
>VDFB02135102.1:0-23457 GCA_007258455.2 Sequoia sempervirens
TAAATGCCATCATTGAAAAGGAATCTCGTAGGTCTTCCTTGAAAGCATCGTGTGGCATAAGAGTTGTTGGTGGCTTCTCTTGTTCTGCTTGAATCCTTCGGGTTTCTTCGTTATAAAATTCTAGATCCTTATCCTTGGTGCTCCATATATGATACCCCTGTTTAGGAGTGAATGTATCCACTTCCATCCCTCTTTGCATAGGATCTATAATACACAGCATATTCCAGATGGCAGTCAAGCTGATGTTGACTGCAAGAGTCTAGCCCTCAATAGTGTTGGTACTTGGGTTGAAATTCTTAATGGTCACATTGACTAATTCTAGGCAGTAGTGTATAGATGGGACCATATATTGAGGAAGCCTGTTGAACCATACTTTTTCTGTAGTCGACATTGCCCTTGTGGACATCTTCATTCTTTTTCAGGCCACTTCCCTCAATCCTTTAGGGTTCTTTGCAAGAAAGGGATCATGAAGGCTATCCCAATCTTCCTAAATTAAGCTTTGGTCTCTGAAGTTTTTGGGCTTGTCCAGCTCCTTTGTGTTTTCCCATCTTGGTTTGTCATCAATACCCGGTGTAGCATAAGAAATATTCTTAAATACATTAACGGTTGGTGCTCCTTGCATAGCTTTAGCTAAGCTTTGCATCATCACTTGCCTAACTTCTTGGCTTGAACCTTCTGCCATTGTTAATTTGTTGGAAGCTTTTTGCTTTATCTTGAATTTTTCTACAACTTTACTTCGACTCTTCCAGTGTGCTAGGAATTGCTTTTTCTCTAGGCGACGTATTTGAAAAGACCTTTTAAGTACCTAAAAATTTTGCATGCAATAATTACCTTTTTTTCATTTAATTTGGCATGTACTACCAACCCTTTGG
Source organism: Sequoia sempervirens (assembly GCA_007258455.2). NCBI lineage: Eukaryota > Viridiplantae > Streptophyta > Pinopsida > Cupressales > Cupressaceae > Sequoia > Sequoia sempervirens. The sequence goes on from VDFB02135102.1 coordinate 873, forward strand.
CTTGTGCGAGATGAATTACTTACCATTTTGATTTGGCAAGAATTCATAAATATAATTAGCAACTATATTATACAACACGATTTTCTTGGAACTTGAGTCGATGCTTTGCTAGCAGCTTAAGCATTCATATGCATTAGCAATTAATATCCCAAAAGGAATGATTAAGCCAAAGATGTGATCAACATTTGAAAAGATATGATATTTTCCTCAGAATAAGCAAAACACCTAGAGAATGACACCTTAGTCCTTGGTCGTGCATAGCACTATCGATTGCTTCCACCAGCTTAAGCTAATTAATTAGCCCTTATTAGTTTTGCACGCAGCAAACCGTACTCAGCAGACACAACTGGGTGGAAAATTTGATCAAGTATGGGCACAAATTTCAAGTTGGTACTTGATTAACATCACGTTTATGGCAAGCAGATTACCACACATTTCCTCTCTTTTTCTATAAATAGGCATCTAAGTAGTAGCGAAATTACACTTAGCGATTTGAGCAGAATTGGTATTAGGTAATTGGTTTAGCAGTTTGGCATTTGCAGTTGCGTAGCGTTCTCATAGGCTAGACTTAGGTGCTTTGCAGGGATAGTTTTAAGGTATTCACAGAGAGTCTGACAAGATGAACACCCCAATTACGCTAGTGTCACATAAGTCTCAGACTGCCTTCTAAGGTGACATTTCTACCAAGCGCTTAAAAAGGATGACGAAGAACAAACACTTGTTGTCAATCATAGCCATAAAATGGGTCTTGGGATAGGACTTCCTTGAGTATGAGGACAAATATAGAGTTAACACTAACGTGTGCTCACACTTTTTCGCCTGCATGCTAGATATAGGAATTCCCAAGCCTTTGATTTTGCATCTGGTAAAGGAAATTTTCCCCAAGAAGTACCTGAATGGCCTTGAGGAGGTCGTTGCAAATGCTGCACATGGTGGGGGAATTTCAACTATGAGCAACCTTCAGAGGTTCATAGAAGAGGACGTGATCATGTCATGGCTACCATTTCTGAGTGGCTTTCGCCTCCAGTTGCAAGATGAGCACTGCCAGAGGATCACTCGAGCCTACCATTTCATGTTTCATATCTACAACATGGTGTCATTCTACGACATCGACTAGTACACAGATTTTAGGAACATGGTGTTCCCTCAGCCTGCTTTTGCTCCATTGGATGATGTTGTTGTTGCTGATAATGCCCAGGCTGTGGATGAGTACATTGTGGACACTATCGTTGATGCATCTATTGCTGCTACCCATGCCGTGAGCTGAAGACTTTTTTTCCCTTTTTTCTTTCTAAAAATCTCATAGTGATTAGTCTATTTTTTGTATACATGCCTGAAAAAGGCTTTTTGTAAAATATATAAAAGAAGTAGAATATAATTATATACTTTTGGAAGCATGGCCTCTGAGCCATTTTGAAAATGTAAATATCAAAGCATATATAATGAAAATATGTCTTTATATAATCATCTTGTTGTTTTCTTTTGGATTCTGCAACTGGGTCATCTTTTCTTTTTCAGCATGTATGTATGAATTCTGCATGTGGGTGTTTAATTTTTTGCTCCTTTCAGCTATGAGTTTATTTCCCTTACTCTTTGTAATAATGGGTCACCTATTCTTTTCTGCCTCGAACCATAGAATAAAAAAAAATTGGCCAACAAAACAAAAGGGAAAGAAGGGAAAAGCATTATAAACATATTTACATGGGTATGGTAAGCAAGCTTAATTGAATAATTTTAGGTGAATTCTATTGACTGGAATTCCTAGCGCTTATTTTTCCATAGTTTCTAACTCATATGCATTGTGCTCTTTGCATTGAATTATTCTGAATGAGCCCTCCCAAAGGCTATCAAACTTCCCATGCTGACCCGACTTCACAACCCTTTCATTAAATTTTAGCACTAAGTCTCTGCACTTTATACCTTGGTCGGATGCCTTCTTGTCAAACAACCTTTTAACCACTTGTTAGCGGTTAGTCATGGCTGTTAGGGACTTTTCCCTTTCTTCTTGTACTTCTAGTAACTCGGCTAATTGCACCTCCATTGCGTCATTTTGTTCCACCTCAAGAGATTTTAGCAATTGCAGTGTCAGAATCTCCATAGAGATAGGCAATAATGCCTCTTTTCCATAAACTAGATCATATTGGTGAAGTCTTGAGGACATGCTTTGGAGTTATGTGGTCCACCTAGAGTGTTGCTCAGAGGTTTTTATGCCACTCCCTTTGGTATTCTAACCCAATTATTTTGAGGAGTTAGACCAGATTCTTGTTTGTTGATTTGGCTAAGTTGTTCCCCTACGGGTAGTAATTTGATGACGTTTTAAGGAATATGCCACGTGTAAGTGCGAATTGACTTACCTTGGATCCTAGGAAAGCTTTAGCATTGTCAGAGATGATAGTTTTGGGTGGGCCAAATCTCGTCACCAATTCCTCTAAGAAATCCACTATCTCTGCCTCTATTGCATTCTTTAGTGGCATGGCTTCGGTCCATCTCGTGAAGTAATATGTGGCCATCAAGATCCATTTATGTCCTATGCTAGAGGCTGGGTTGATCATTCTGATGAAATCTAAACCCCATTGCATGAATGGCCCATCAACCACTATCAGATTGAGAGGCATTGTAGAATTATTTCTTCTTCTTGCAAAGAACTGGCATTCCTTGTAAGTTTTCACCAAAGAGTAGGAGTCATTGAAAAGCGCCGACAAAAAATACCTAGTGCACATGATTTTGATGGCGGTTGTCTTTGCAAAGAAATGCTCGCCTGCAGATTTGCTGTGGCTAGGATCCTTTTTGCTTGTTCTGTGGTAACACATCACAATAGAACACCATTAAAATTTCTTTTGAACAAGATCCCCTCAATGAGTGTGAATCCATTGTTTTCCAACCGGTAGAATCTCCTCTTTTGAGAAGGAAGGTTCGGCGGATATTTTCTTGTATGCATAAATCTTATTCTATCTACCAGCCAACAACCTTTGGACTCCGACTCATTCTTTAGGACTCATTTCGACCACTCTTCTTCGGTGACTATTTCTTCATCATGCATAAGATATTCACACAATCCTCTTCCCCAAACAATTTTTGTAGGCATAACCTCAAAGTCATACTCGAGGATCTTGGTGATCCAATTGGCTCTTTTCTCAGTGATTTCTCCTTCCATGATGTATTCACGCACACTAGAATGTGCAACATAGACAATCACCTTATTGCAAGAGATTAGGTGTCAGAACTTCTTGAGTCCCTTAACTATTGCAAACACTTACCCTTCTACAAATTTGTAGTTTGTCTCACATTCCTTCAGGGTCTAGGAGTGAAATACTATTAAATTTTCTCCCTTTCCCTCATCATCTTTCTGAGTTAAGATAGTAGCAATGCTTTACTTGCTACTAAATACATACATTATGAAGTCCTTTGATAAGTCTAGGTTGACCAGAATAGGAGTGGAAGAGATAACATCCTTGACTTTCTCAAAGGCTTCTCTAGCTTCTTTTGTCTATTTAATGTTTGATCCTTTTTCAACATTAGGGTAATTGGCCTAATTATTCCTGCAAAATCAAAAATAAATTTTCTAACAAAATTCACCTTTCCTAAGAAGGACTTGACACCTTTCTTGTTGAATGGGAGAGGAAACTCTTTGATTACTTTCACCCGCTTAGGATCAACTAAAATTCCTTCCTTGGACACTACGTGCCCTAGTAGTTTTCCTTGCGGTACTCTGAAGACACATTTTTTTGGGTTTAGGGATATCCCAAACTCTTGGCATTTCTTGAACACCATCTCAAGGTGATCAAAATGATCATCCTTGGACTTGGAGACAACTGTCAAATCATCCAAATAGATTAGGATAATCTTGTTGATTAGTTCGCTAAAAGTGATGTCCATTGCCCGCTAGAAGGTAGCTCTTGCATTTGAGAGACCAAATGGCATCTTGGCATATGCAAACGTTCCCCACTTGGTAGTGAATGTTGTCTTATGTTGATTCTCCTCTTTGACCCGAATCTAATTGTAACTAGAGAAGCCATCTAACAGGGAAAACATCTCTGATCCTACCACTACTTATAGGATTGACTCCATTGAGGGTAGCGGGTAATGATCCTTCAGGGATGCTCTATTTAGGTCTCGAAAGTCTACACATAGATGGATATCTCCATTATTCTTTTGGATTGGGACCAAATTGCATACCCACGTCCTATGCTTGATTGATAAGACAATCCATGATTGGATTAGCTTCATTAATTCTTCCACCATTAGTGCTTCAATCTTGGGATTGACTGGGATTTATTTTTGGCGGATAGGATTTGCACCTTCTACCAACTCTATTGTGTGTTGAATGATATTAGGATCATATCTTCTATGATCATCATATGACTAGGCCACCACTCCTTCATATTTTTTGCAAAATTCGATAAGCCTTTCTTTATTATGATGCAGGACATCCTTCCTGACTTTGAGCCTTCTTCCATCTCTGACCTGAAGGTCCATATAGTCACCTTTGTCTCCTACAAACTTTCGTTTGTCATTTCTTGCATCGTCAAAATAAAAAATATTTTCGAGAGTGACCAATCCTTTTGGAAGCTTGTTGGATTTTAGTGGGATGATTTATCCTTCATAGGCTTCAATAATCTTGAATTGGAGCTGGTCAGCAAATTCTCCTGACTGCTAGATGAACAAGGCAATGTGTTCATCATTGTCAAACACTTGCCAACTTTGGTCATTGATTGGAATTTCCAATTGAACTATTACTCATACAAAGTGTTTGTTGTGAATGAGATCAGAGGCACAATCAAACTGAGATCCAATTGATGCCATGCAATCTGCATCTATATTCTATTCTCGGGACACCATCTAAATGTTGAAGGCTTCAAAACCCTCAATCATGTCCCAAGCTCGGTGTCTATAGGATCGCATGCAAACATTATTAGATGCAAAAAATCCTCGAACTTGATTGACTACTAGTTCAGAATCTCTGAACATCATTAGTTTCTTTATGCCCATATGTTCCATAAGGCTGATACCTTGCACTAGTCCTTCATATTCAACTTCATTGTTCGAGCAAGTGAACTGGAAGTGGAAATAGCTCAGTGTCTTTTCATTCTATGGGGAAATTAAACATATCCCGACTCCTGCACCATTCTTGCATCTTGCTCCATCGAAATGTAGCATCCATAACTCTGAGCTTTGACTATTCTCAAATTCTTTAACAACCTTCGGGAGCACTTGATCTTCATCGTAGATGACATAGGTGCCCAACCTAGTAGCATGGTAGTTGTTGAAAGGGTCGGTATCTATATGTTCGCTCAAGAGAACATCTTCTTGATCATTCTAATCTCTAGTAAGTTTTTCATCTTCTAGTAGCTCAATGCAATACCTTTCTTGCTTGGTGAGAGAGGTATGGGCAGCTTTAAAGTTGATTATGGCTTCATCGACTACATGTTTCAAATGTAAAGCTTCAAATTCTATCTTCATTTTTGCACCATGCTTGGTTCTAAGGATCAAACGTGACCAATCAAGGGATAGATATCCACTCACTTTTGAAGTAAACTCTCGGGATAAATAGAAGTCAAACGTGGGGGGAACATCTATGATAATAGTGTCTTACAGCACTGTGGTACTAGGGCAAGCGAATAGGGTCAAGGGGAGTGCTTTGATGACACCTATGGTTTTGAATTTGTTTCCATCAAGCTACATCACTCTTCTTTTTAAGGGTTCATAACTGAGTCCTAAAGCTTCAGCTATTTGTTTAGGCATAACTATGGTGCTAACACCGGAATCAATCATGACATTGTGTAATAATTTCTCCCCTATAATGAGAGTTAAGAAGAAGGGTTGAGGCTTCAGCTTATCTCTTACTTCATCAGGGGATTTCGATGTGCCATTTGTAAGAACCCTGGCAGAAGATGGTTGATCAAGAGCCCTTTCTTTGGGTAGCTTCTCCATTGGCATTGCAATTATGTTTTCTGATAGAGCCTTCTGTAGTAGCGTCTTCTATTCCGGGATGGCTAGAATATCCCACAGAGACATTAGCGGATGATTTTTTCAATTGTTCCACCACATTAAACGGTGGTGGATTGAGAGGTTTTTGCTCCTTAGCTCTTGTAATAACAATTTCCTTTCAAGACAGGCATTGCGGCGACGTTATGGAGGTACTAGGCATTTGGTTAGAAGTATTTTTAGGTTGCAGACTGACTAGTTGCGAGAAACTGGTTCGGTCGTAAATCTCCTCTTTGAGCGAGTGTTGTAGTTAGAATGTACTTGCGGTATTTTAGTTGTGGATGTATAATTGAAAAACACTGATTCTTCTTCTTCCATCCATGAGAAGAGTGTGTGGTCAGGAGCGATGTTTGCTTCTTTCTCTAGTGACATCCCTTGCATCTATGTAGTGAGCACCGCATTGTCCATTTATGAAGAGGTATACACATAGCCTCTAGGGTCTAACATTATGGCTTGGTTGTGCTGCTCCACCACCTTTTGTTGTAGGTTTCCACACAAAAAAAATTTGGGCATATGTGAATTTCTGCAAGGGAAGCACTAGGGGTTGGTGTCATCAATCAAATTGTTTTTCCCTGTAGTCAGCTCTGTGCTCAAACTTAGATTAGCGCTCTGTAGCAGAGAAGGTACCGATACTATTTGATATATTGTTTGCACCTACAGATTGGCGAGAGCACCTCCTTGGAGCTGGTTTTATTGGTAAGAAGGTTTCCCACCTTGATAATTCTGGTAGCTTAGCCTCAGGGGTGTTGCTTGATTGTTCTTGATAAGAGTTATCTCATTAACAATAGTCCACAACATTTCCTTGAACTCGCTCATCTCCTCCCTTGAAGAGCTAGATGTAGAGGAAACATTTTGTGGTGCACACAAATACATGTACATGGATTGAGGAGGAGCCAGTGCACTGGTAGAAGGCATCTCCTAAGTAGGAACCGATATTTCTAAGAATGTAGGAATGATGGACCGAGGTGGAAATTTCTCGGTGTCTATCAAATTGTTCTCCGCCTTGACAACAATGCTATATGCACCTGGTAATGTGGTTCCACCAAGAGATTGAATCATCATTGAAATGTCAGGATTGATAGACTTCAAGTAGAACATGAATGCTAGATCAGGCAGTGGGCAGATATCAACTTGAATCCTCTACCAGCTTGTATGGAATCGGGCATTGAAGTTAGCAATGGCTTCATGCGGAGCCCACTTTATAACCGAGAACTGATAATATAGTGATGATCAGTCTCCTTCATTCAAAAATATTTGATAGAAAGGTTCTCCAAGCTCATCCCAGGTACTGATAGTGTTTTCTTGCAATGTGTGGTACCAATCCAGTGCCTTGCCCCTAAAAGATATGGCAAGTAGCCTTAACGCCATGTACCAGAAATACGTTCGCAGCATCTTGCAGATGTTCAGATGGTGTTCTTGAGCCATCTTTGGTGAATTTAGGTATAGCCTTCAGGGCAGAAACTGGGATAGCGGCCCAAACGATAGGTGCTACTAGTGAACCAAGAGGGCTTCTGGCATCCCATGCTACATAGTTCCTGTTAGCAGACATGGCTAGCGAAAAGGGAGGAGGAAGTGGAACATTCACTAATTGGGTCACGAACTGTACTGTCCCTAATGGTGGTACTAATAAACCAGGATTATTTGTTGTTTGGGACCTAGTAATAGGCCGATGGCTCATACACCCTTCTAAAAATTGGATTCATTTAGGCTCAGTCCCACTGGGTATGCTAGGAAAAAAAATTTGTTGATGCCGAAAATTGGCAAGGTAATAGCCCTTTGTGGGAGACTTAGTTCATGGGGGACTTATTGCACTAAACTGAGTGACCTCCATATTTTTAAAGAAGTCGACTTCTTCTGTAATTGGAGTTTTGGAATGGGAAATGAAAGAAGATATAAAAATAAAGAATCTAACTAAGGTGATGAGCCATAATTTAGATAAAAGGGCATAATAAACCTATCTTTTGGATATGATCTAAGGGCCCTCTTAGCAAGTTACCATGTCCTAGAATAACAAAAATTAAAGATTGCAGCATAAATAACTCATTCAATGACATAAAATAATTTTCACACACATTTACTAAAAGAAGAGTCAAAAGACATGATCGAAACCAACAAACTTGCATTCAAATTATAGAAGTATGACAAATAAACCATTCAAACAATAATGACACAATATAAAGTTTATCAATAGCATAAGAAACAAAGAGGTCGAACAATGGCACAATCTATGAGTTCTTACAATAATCTAAATAATAAAAAAGGCCTAGTCTCTCAAAAAATCTTGCAATTCTAGAACTAGTGAAACTTGAACAACATGTAGCATGTGATCTTTGAACTCATAATCTAGAACCCCTCTTTAAAAGCAGAGAGCAATATATATAGCAAGCCTTCCACCATTGGCGAGCAGCAACTGAAAAGATTCAGAATCCTATGTAATGATGTTGAGGCAATGATTTCTGTCGGCCATTGTAACAGAAAAGATTTGGGCCATAGCATTTGGTCGCCCTCCATTCAGGTGCATCCCCTGCGAATGATGGTAGTGGTCCCAGCAAAGTCCCATGTAGACAAGTGTCACCTCCTTGGATATGTAGTTAGAACATGTGGAAGCATATCGCAACCCCTTGTTCGCTTTGTTCCTTGCGTCGAAGAAGCGTGCACTGAAGGGACGCGTGGCAATATTTCACTGCCTACAGCCGATTTACCCTTCCTTCATTGAAGGCTTGTATTGAGATGACACATAGCAATAATGTTTGATAGACGCCGCCTATGGGGTCTGTTGAATCTTTATGCGAATGGGAGCTACATGGCACGCGGGTGGGGACTGACAAGGAAGTGAAAGGAAGCAATCAAAATAACTCGCGGTGAAGACACATGGGAGCATAGCGAGGGCCGATACAAGAGCAAGGAGAAAATTCCTTCAGAGAGCGATGAGTAGACACGTGGAAGAGGTCACGATGACTATCAAAAAGGGGCCGATAATATTCATTTGAAGGCATGGGCCGATACTTAGCCAAAAACCAAACCCAAAGGGAGCATGGTGAATTTTGTATTCACATTACTATAATAATAAAAATATATTTATAGAAAGAAAAAGTATTAATAAGATAAACTAAAATAATAATATACTATTTTAAATTTATAATTTAAAATGTTAAATATATAATAAAAATATATATTTTTAATATATTTAATTATAACAATAATTAAAATAGATCATCCCAAAGGTAATTCCAAATGTATTTCTTTGAAATAATATTTTAAATAAGTCATGCAATAAAATAAATAGTTGAACTTTCTTACAATATTCATAATTTTAATTATTATTAAAATTAAAATGATAAGATTATTTTATTATTACAAAATCAACATATAATTTTAAGTAATTTTTTTTAAATAATGAAAAATAAAATATAACTAATAAATCTTTTTTTTTCTTTTTTTTTTGCATCTGTTTGTTTATATTTGAAGGAAGAATCTAAGTTGATATCTCTTCTGTCTAGAATCAAAAATTATGAGATATCTATTATATCAAAACTGCATGAGATATATTGGGACCCTCATCTTATTGATGTTAAGAACCTTACACTTAACAAGAATAAATCCTTATAGATTCATTGCAAACCATTCAATTTTATCAAAATCAATTAAATTCAAATTATAACTGCATGACGCCCGAGACAACAGCCGCAGACCTCTGCATCAAATAAATTAAAAAAAATAAAAAATTACAATGTGGACCACTGTACTGTGCTTGGAAAAATGAATTCCATAATTTTAGACAGCTTATAGGACCGAAACCAAAACACAGCTTTTAACGAATCCGATTGTTATTAAAAATATGTTAATATGAACATGTATATATGAATAGATGATTTACACTCTGCTGCATGCCGAGACACAAGTCAAAGGAGTTAAGTCCCAGTTTAGAAGCAGCTGACCGTTTCCTGCTAGTTCTACACCATAAAATCTTCCCATGTCATTGTATGATACTAGAGCTTTTGCATGCATAATACTTTTTTGGCTTATGGCATGTTCAACAAACCCAAATTTTAGAGGGATGTCCATCACTCGGAACAAATCATCGTTCGCCATGTAATTTATTGGTCTGCACATCATTGGACCAAAGAAGAGATGTTCCACCATTGCTCGAGCAAGCCCATATTGCTCTCCTAGTCCTGCTTCCAACGAGTCAAACATTGCACACAAATTTCTCAAACATTGAGCGAAGCGCTCCATAAAAGTAAGATTCTCATAAGCTGAAATCCCATTTGGTCCACTACCCACAGTCAGGATAACTGGATTCAGGTGACGTGCTCCATTAATGAAATCTACTAACTGCTTCTTACTGCGCTCAAACATATGTGGTAATTCCCACACAATTCATTATAACTATCTCATCCTTGTTGGAACTCATCATCCCTTGTATATTTTTCATTTCGGTGTCCTGGAACGAAAAGGGAATCCCCAGTGAGCTTGCATACTCAGACACTCTTCTTCCACTGTCTTTGCAGCAGCTTGAAAATGGGCTTGAATCCTCAAACGAATCCACCCATTTGACGGCTGTAATTTTGAGGTGACCAATTTTGTAATCTTCGTTCTTCAAGGCTTCCATCAATGGTGACCACTGCATACCATCCATTATGTCAAAATCAATTATGTGGACATTCTGCTGCTTCGTCAAAGGAAATCCACTAAAATGGGCGGCCTTTATATTAGGATAGACTTGGTTAAGTAAGATGAAAGCTCCCAGAAAATTGGATTTAGACACTCCATTTGAATTCAGCAGGCGCTTCTCCATCTGACCACCAGCTGTAGGCTGACAAAGATAATAAGCCACCCTCTCGACCCAGTTGGGCAAGCTATTTCTTTCAGCCGACCAAGAAGAATCTCAACAAGCTCAAGGGCGCCATTGGTCTTATCTTTCAGTCCAAATTGATTCACCTGCTCATATTTGTATTATATTTATCTCATCAAGGATGAGAAAACAAGCATTCATGCTTGGAAGATCAATTAGCAATTGCTTTCATTATCTCATCGTTTGACTTTCTGATTTGTCCCAATCACTAAATTATATGATGTGTAAAGATACGGCAGAAGATTCGCAGTTCAATAGCCAATCAATAATCTACTCTGGATTGGATCAATAATCAAGAATTTTCAATCCAGAATGTAAATCCGTTCACTTATAACAAAAGCAAAAATAATATTAAGAAGATCGATCATGGAGAATGACTAACAATTGTATTTTATCTGTTGAACATATCTATGTTAATTGGAGGATCCATTAGATTTTACCCTAGATTATTCCTCACCATTGGAAACCAGTAGCGGATGACTGTAGATTGCACGGGGGGAAATATAATAATAAAACCAGGGTAAAAAATTTCGTTCCAATTGTTCAAAACAAAAACATAGATAATTATCAATTCCAACAAACACCAATTAGTTTGGTGTGTGATAATAACTCATAACTATAAGTAATAAATATATTATAATAGGGCCAATTTATACCGACAGCTCATTGGCAATGGCGACCAAGTGTGTGATTGTATGCATGCATGGCTCTATGTCTATGTAAATCCTTATTTAGGATTAGCATGCCACAATTGTCGGTGGTCTGATAGTTTTCGAAATTTTTTAAATTTAAGTATAGACTTTGCTTTTGAGTGCAGATTAAGGTAGAGATTTTTAAAATTACACTCATATAATTCTTTGTCTCTAATTGCATAATTATAATTTGGATAATTATAATTTATATATTAGTGAAAATTTATAAAAATAAGGAAGTTTTGTTTTCATATTTTATTAATATAGATATTACATTATGTAATGAGATTGTTTTATTATATAATTATTTGTTTGTAATTGGTTCATAAATTATCTTGCTTTATATAATTTGTACAATAGTGGAAAATTATAAAAGTACAAAAGTTTTGTTTTCTATTTCTTATTAATATAGAGATTAGATTATGTAATGAGATCTAATACATGTTCTATTATAATTAAGTTTAATTTTTAATTTTTAATTATTTTATATTAGTGTTTTTTTATATTAAAAATAGGGGAACAGTCCCTGAACCCAAGAGTTTAAAGAGTAACAAACAAAGGAGAAGAGGCCAACCAAGCCTAACTAATAAAAATAGACAAAAGGGGGCACATAGACCTCAAATTAACATAAACGGAAAGTATCAGAAAGGACAAGGCACACAAGCCAGAGAGATGCCAAAAACAAAAAAACAACACCTAAAACCATTAATTTTTAGAGGAACTTATGAGATCCTAGTTTGTCTTCAAGATGTTGAGAGCAATCTTCTAGTCCTTCTCCTTAACATTGTCAGTATTTGGTGTCACCTGAATCGTCTCCTCTTGGTCTTTTCCAAATTTCCTCTTGATTTTCCTTATTTTGGATTTACCACATAGTATCAAAAATTGCATGTTGCATGATCCGATCCAAAATAGTAGTTATATTGTCAACAACTTTCTCTACGACAACAATCTCATTTCTTATTTTATCACCATCACCTTCTAGGTCAGCTTCTAGGGCACAACTAGGCCTTTCCTTCACTTGAACTTTCATACCTTCTTTTTTTTCAATTTCTTCTAACAAGTTTTCTTTACCAAATCCTTGCTCCCACTCAAGCCCTTTAGAATCATCTTCATACTTTTCAACAAAGACTTCCTCACCCTTATTGTGATCCTTCCCCTCCTCAACACTTATCTCTTCTTCCTTCATATTTTAATTGTCTTGACTATCATCATCAAAGTCAAGGAGGAAATCATCATCTGAGTCGACTAGCTCCTCATCCTCAAGCACTAACTTCTTTCCTTTTATGTCTATGCCTTTGTTCTTTTGGCTAGCACTAGCCAGTCTACAAACCTCCTTTCTCCCAACCCACTACTGTTTAGGCTCTTCTAGAAAAGCACTAGATCAACATCAATTTTAATGGTTATAGAGCCTAAGGGCTCCATATTTTTTCTTTTTAGTATTACTGAAAGAGAGGGGCATTCCTTTTATGAGGGGTAGTAGCCTTCGCAAGCAAGATGAAAGATGGATTTGGGGATATAGCAAAAGTAGGAATCCCTTTCTAGAATTTGGACTTTGAGCACAAAGGAAGGGATTTAGGGGAAGATCAAGTCCATTATTTTCTAAGTGATTGATATTCATGGGGATTCAATTGGGGGTTGTGACAAGAAATAATATATAAAGGGAATAGATTAAACCCTGATGTAGGGGTGGAGAGTTACCTTTTGCAATGTAGGTCCTTAGAGATGAAAGCAAGTAAAAGGGAACATTAATCCATTCCCTCTAGGGAACATGGATTAATAGAGGAAAATGATAACCATGAATTGTTGCAAATCTTCCCTCAAGGGTAAAATAATGTATTAAGTGAATGATTACCAGTTGTAGGGGACAACTTTTCTCAGTCATATCCATTCTGAAGATGAACTGATTTTCTCCCTTCTCAAAGAATTTTTCCTTGAATTTTTGGTATTTCCTTTTTCTAATATTTTCCACTTTGATACCTTTACATTGAAGGCTCATAGCATCTACAATGAGGCTACTTGTAACCTCAAACTGAATTCCACCAATGATGACCTTGCCAACATTCAAAGAGTTACAAAATTTGGAGGTAAGATTATCATCATTCCCTTGCATAGATTGAAAGAATGGAGTGAGGTTAGCCTCCTCAAAAATTATCCACAAGTCAACATTTTGTTTCAATGGGATGTCAATGTTTTTGATAAAGGGTAAAACGGGTTTTACAGGGACCCAAAACCACAAAGTTTACAAAAAAATAGACAGGACACAAAAGTCCAACAAAAAATGCCAGCTGTCCAAGAGAAGAAGGAAAGAGCAAGCAACAACCACACGAAACAGACCAGAAAGGTCAAGCCAAAAAGAACAGCAAAGTAAACAAAAACACCTGCCGCTAATGACTCAGAGTCTTGAGGACCGACTTCGTTTCTGCCTCCAAATTCTGCATATCATTGACACCCCTTTTAAAAAATTTAATCATCTTCAAAGTAGGGGGGGCCTTACGCTTCAAATTGGTTCTGGTTCTTTTGGAAATGCTAGCATCCGTATCCTGACTTTTACCAATAGTATCCTCCTGTATCAGTATCAATGGGATGTCAATGTTATCAATATATAGTTTTATTTTTATTTTTTAATATTGTATTATTGAATTTTAATATTGATTTTATCATTTTAACACATGTATTTTATGAATTTCATTTAGGATTGATTAAATTTTAAGATTTTCTATTTTTTAGATTAGATAATTTACAAGGTTGAATACCTTGTAGAAAATGTGTTCATGATGTAGTCCTTCAATTTTGAATATTAACTCCCTCACTTTTTTTTCAAATGACATTTTAGGGATATGATAATTACCTATCAACCTGGGTACAAAAATTCATGATATGTTTGTCTAAGACTTCTATTTAAAGACATTACTCTATGATAGTTTCAAGGATCAATATATTGATAAGTCATCTAGGAGACGGTATATTGCACCTTCATCTAGAACTCTAGTATTAATATCTATCTTAAATAAGATTTAAATGCATCAACATATTGCATTTTTATATTTTATGTGTCTTCAAGCTTGTTAAATCACTAGGCTTGACTGCATTAAAGGAAGTAAATTAGTCTTCACCCTATTTATTGCAAAACCACAAGGTTCTTTTAACACCATTAATCTTTGAAATGCATGTACAAATATAAATGAACACATTTTATAAATGAAAATTAAACCATTGAAAAATTTATGTAAGATCATTTAATATAGACTTTACTTTATTTACCTACAAAATTTTCTTATTAATTAAATTTTTCTATTATGTATTATTTTTAATAATTTAATTATTTTTCTTTGTATATTTTTATTTTGTCAAGATATATCTGTACAATATAGTAAAGTTTAACAATAGCAACAATATTGTGTGAAGTACTAAAGGATTTTAGAGACATTTAAACCAAAAATTTGAACTTTTTAATATTAAGGAATGGAGCTAAATATGGGTATATGAGTATTTGATTAAAATTATTATTTTGATTATTTACATGAGATTAATACATAGTTTCTTCTAAATTAGACTAATATTTAATCATTTTCAAGAAAACACATTAAAATGTAATAATGAAAGACTGGGAGTTGCATCTTAAAATTTCTTTTTAAAAGTCATATGTACATTAGAAATCAATAATAAAACACCAAAAGATATAACATGGGATTTCACATTAAATGTCAATTTAGAAATTCAAGTTTGATTATCCAAGAAAAAATCAAATACTTTAATCAATTGAATTAAATAATTTTAACCATAATCATATTTTGAGGTTTGATAATTTTATTTTATAAATTAATATTTTTTAATAATTTATATTATTTTGACATAAGAAAGTATTTTACTTTTATTTAAAACTATTAAATTACAAGTTCAATTGTACCACAATTGAAATTTTAATTATAATAATAAAGAATATATTTATAAAAAAATCATTAATAAGATAAACTAAAATAATAATATACTATTTTTAATTTTTAATTTAAAATGTTGAAATATATAATATAAAAAATATCATTTAAGATATTTAATTGTAACAATAATTTGAATAGATCATTCCACATGTAATTCCAAATGTATTTCTTTGATATCACATTTCAAATAAGTCATGTAATAAAACAAATTAACTTTCTTACAATATTCATAATTTTAAATATTATTAAAATAAAAATAATTAAATTGCTTTATTATTATAAAATCAACATATAATTTTGAGTAATTTTTTAAAATATAGAAATAAAATAAAAATAATAAATGTATTTTTTGTATCTGTTTATATTTGAAGGATGAATATAAGTTGATATATCTTCTATTGAGAGTCAAGAATTGTGAAGTATCCATTATGGTGAGACATGTTCAGAACCTCATTCCTTTTATCAAGATGTTAGAATTCTTACACTTAAGAAGATTAAATCCTTATGAACTCATTCCAAATCTCATTTTTACCAAAATACTAAATTAAATTCAAATTACAACTATACACCATGATGACCCCCCGAGCACAACAAAAACCACAAACCCTCTCCATAAAAAAACATTGTAAAGTGAACCACTACATTGTGCTTGGATAAATGAGCTCCATAATTTTAGATAACTTATAGGACCACAAAAAAACACAACTCTCAAGGAATCCAATTGTTATTAAAAATATGTGGATGAAGACTGAATGTTGATAATGAGGTATCGAAGATAAATCCACACTCCATAAAATAATCAAGTATTTTTATCAGTTTAAATCCTCAAATCTTCTATTATTGTAGCATAATAATTTATCATTTTTCTTTTCTTATCATCTATTATTCCTCCATTAATTGGAGTACCCGAGACTAGATAGGAGATAAGATAATATAGAAGTAAAAACCACTAAATAATTACATTCCATGGTTATTTTGACCAAGAATTTCGTTTGTTAATATTTGAAAATGATGTTTTAGTTTATTTATGTTTTAATTGTTAGATTGATTTTATTTGAAACTAGTAAATTAGAATTATAAATAGATTAATTATCTTTCATCTTGCCCAAATTAGTGATATTTATCACTATATTATAGATTTAGTCTACATTTAGATAGAATTTAGTTGTTTTATTAAACATTAGGTTAGTCTAATTAAATTGTGGATTTAATCATATTTCCACATAATCATTCCAAATCAGTTAAAAATTATCTTGCTAATAAGTCCAATCAAATCAACAAATTAATCAATGAATCAAATTAGTCACAAAACATTAATTTTTTTTTTTCAAATTAGACTTAGAATCATTTTTTCATTAGTTGATTATTTCATATTAATATTTGGAAAAACAAAAAAGCATTGAATGGTTTCTTAATTCTTGTATTTAGGTTAAAATACTCATTTAGTAATTTTGTCACATAAAAAGGGTCAAACAATTAAATTTTATCCTAGCAACTACAATGCAATCAACCAAATAAAACAAAAAAAATCAAAACCTTATAAAATAAGGGAAAATCAAGAAAATAAATCAACTAGACAACCAAGAAAGTGAGAAAACACCAATCATATCAAACAAGAAACATAGTTAAATACAACATGATTTGAAATATTCCTTATCTCTTCCATCATCAATCTTATGTGTCTCACAATTAGAAAATAATGGGTAGAACCAATCCTTATTTAAAATAAAGAAAGTAATCCAAAGTTATAAATAATTAATCAAGAACAAGTTCATGAGAAAACTCTCATCCTATAGTTCAAATACATAAAGAGAAAACTAGGTGAAAAGAGAAGGGATGTTATCTCACCCCAATATTTAATCAAATGATCAAATTATTGGATAAGTAGCTTCCTTACTAACTCTCAACAAGAGTTGAACCTAATTTTTTCTAACAATTCACCTAACCACACAAGTATTAAGGTTTAACAAAGAGAATACGCACATTTCAAGTAAAATACTATGCATAAACACAATAATTACTTTCAAGAACTCCTTCCTCATGAAGTGATAAATCATGTTGGAACAACCACTACCCATTACAAAGACATCATTGGCACTAATGAGACTCTCCTACTTCATGAATAGGGTAGTCCTTTAAATACTTTTCCTTTCATTGGCTTTTGCCTCATTTTTAGGATTCATCTATATATAAAAAAAATCCTTAACTTCAATGCATGTGATGTCTCAAGCCCAACTCATACAAATAATGGTGCGTAATTTTGGAGTAGCATAATGTCTGTGTGTGTGTGTGCGCACACACACGTGTGCACGCAAACATGTGTAGGATCACACACAATGTCAAGAAATATGAGTGAGGAATTGTTGTTTCTATTGTAGAAGTAATCACATAATTCTTTAGATGTTGTTTAGATAGGATATAGAATAACACAATTCAGAGGTGTACATGTTCTACTAACTTATGTTGAGGGTTGAAGTCGTTGGAGCTAATGCATGGATATGCATTTAAATTGCATTTGCAAAAGATTTTTTTTGGTGATGTTTTTTTAGATTAGTTAACTTTTCCATTTTTGTGAAATATATAACTAAATACATTACTCAAGAATGACATGGAAACTAAAATAATTCAAATTATTTTGTATTTTGTGAATAATGTATAATTAAATATATAAATTTTATTTTTTCTTCAACATCCATGATTCCCTTGATATCACATGCATGCTAAAGTAGGGAGAAATGTAGAGATAAAAATTTCCTACCAAGAATTTTTCTTGTACTTTATCACCCACTCTTAGCTTATTCTATTTAATAAATATTGCATGAACATCCATTGATTTTTTTTGTGTGGTGTATAAACAACATATAATCCTATAAAGTACCCCTGACACTTGGTCTTGTTATACCAAGACACCCTATATCTACTTGATTTCCCACCATTTGACCACCATGGATGCTAATGCACTTAGAGTAATGTGCATTAGATACAACTATGTATTGTAACATATACACTATTTAAAAGATATATTTTTTATTCTAAAACATGCCCTAACACTCTAGTTCCATGTTCTTTTGTATTTATAAATATTCATGAATACTTTAAAAAAAAAATTATAGAATTCAATTACATTAAAAAACACATGCAAATTTTACAAGTAAAAGTCATATAACATATGAAGAAGTTGTGAAAAGAAAAAGCATAGTACAAGTCTTTACTACATTTGTACATCAACATACCTTCTCATAGCATTCACCAAACACTCTAAATATTTCTCGAGGAATCTCCTATCGAAACCTTTTTAAATATATTTTGGGATTAATCATCATTGAGGACGTTGTGATGTTTAATGTCTTCAAGATAAGCCCGTAAAGGTGCCTAAACACCTACTTTAGGTACCAAAATTGTATTGTAGTGTACAAAAAGTACAAAGTACAATGATGTATCCACAAAAATATTAGACGCCATCACAATTGAAGCATGTCATTGTGATTGAAGATAGATTACCACACCACAAGGGACAAAATTGCATGTGATCACATCTAATTTGCACAAAGTTCAAAGAAGAAGATCTAAACAAGAGATGAAATCTAATTTTACCATTAGATACAAATTATAACAACCTAATATGTATTCTATAATAAAATTACTAAGATTTTTAAACCTCGTTTTTGTTTTCTTTTCTCTCTTTTGGAGAGGGGTTTTTTCCCACAGGGTTTTTCTCCTTTTCTCTAATTGTGAGATTTTTTTTTTGCAGTTGTAAATGGCTACCTAACATGGTTGTGTAGCTAGGACCCATATTGCATCTTCATTTTTGATAATAACTCTCCCTAAGTTGCACTTAAGGGGGGGCTTAAGGGTAAATAGGATTTACCTGCATAAGTTTACTTAGGCATATTGCATTTAGTTTATTAGTGCATTTAATCATCAGGTGGTTTTTTCCATATTGGGTAGTTTTACACCCATTGCATTTTTCATGCCTTTAAAAGGTTGTACATTATGTATTTTACATCATCTTGATCTATTCACTCAATTTTGGTGAAATAACATAGTGCTTCTCTCTATTTCGTGAAGGTTTTTTGTTGCAGATGGTGCTCCTGTAATGCCCCGCCGTGCGAACCCCAAAGGACAATTACATAATAATTACAACAATTTTTTTTTTTAAGATTAACATAACATACATGTAATACACATTAAGTCATAACATGAATTTCATTTAAGCAGATTCATTAACACATACATCCTTTGGGGTACACAAGGAGTCATTACGAGACTGAGATCCACACAATGATAATAAGGAATAAAATCCAAAGATATAACCCATAAAAAAATAAACATTAACAAATATAACACGTACATAAGAAATAGTGATAAGAATACAACATATGAATAATTAACTTAACACATTGAATATCAATTGCCATGGCCAAAATCTACACCGAGTTAACATCACATTATAGTACAATGCTCTAGAGTTACAATGATACAAGAGTGTTTCCAACCAAATGGAAACCATATACAAGATAACATGATACAATTAAATAGATGAAAACAAAGCATCATAACTGGCTCCAAGGCAAGTACAACTTGGGAGTCACTGCATCCGCACCAATCCGCACCTCTCGATCCTCGACTGGGGACGCAATGGGGTGCTTAGCACGTTCCACCCGACCATGTGAGTCTGAAGACCCACCCCCATGCTAGGAGCTGACAAGAAGAGTCCTCAACCAAGAACATCCCAACACAGAATCACAAGACTCACAATATACAAAAGTATCAAAAAACTCAAGAATTGCAACAACATCCAAGAGTCAACATAATAAATTAAAATCACAACTCCCATCACGTAAATCAAAGCAATGATCAATAAATAAGTAATCAAAGGATGATCATGAAACAATTCCAATCAAACTGAATTAATAAACATAATACAATCCCAAATTGCAATTAAACAATATAATAACATCATAACGCAGTACCATAAAAATACAAGATCGTAAACCAAATATAAATGAGATCATACAAAACCACAAAGTACACCAAAGATTTATCAAGGAAAAAATCATTAATCAAGATAAATCCAAATATCAATAATCTATACCAACTCCCACAACCTACTTCCAGAGGAACACAATAAAGTAAAACATATGGGAAACTAGGGGAGAGTGTCATCGCATAGCCTACATGGGTTCTCCTGGCCCTTCCTCCACACTGAGGCGCCAGCCCCCATCTATGGATCTCCTGGCCCTTCCTCCTACCTGAGGCGTCAGTACCATAGGGTAGCTCATGCGGAGCCGTAGACCTCTCGTGAGGACGAGGTCACGACCTTGCCAACCACAGCCTTCTCAGCCTTCCATTAGTCTACGGAAGCACTAATGAAGATGAGGCATCCATTTCATTAATCTTATAATGATATTACTACCCAACCCTCCTAAGTTAATTATTAGGTTTTCACTTGTTTACTAACTCACTCGTGGGTTCTCCTATGCTCTTCCCCTTGCACGGGGCACCGGCCCCCACGAGGAGCCGCTCTCCCTAGAGACCCAACAACATAAAAACCAAGGAACCAAGGGTTGTACCATCATAATTAAAACAAAGAATCACAACATAAAAGCATGCGAGGCATTACCCATCTCGCTAATAAGTACAAAATCAGAGTCTCAACAATTCTTGTACAACCCTTTCAAAATCCTGATACCAAAACACTTGCCACTTCAAAGGGACATAAAAAGAGAGAACATCAATTATCAATCATCTCAAGCCTCTGGAAGTCAAAAGAATGAAAACCCACAAACAAGGGTAAAATGAAGCAACACAAGTTTTTCCCAAATAATTCCAATACAAGGATAAAATTTCCTTCAAATATGAGATTAACTCAGAAAAGCCATAAAAAAGAAGATTCATCAAGACCCATCCACAACTCAACAATGGTGTCACCTTAAATAGGGAAACGCAAAAGAAAATCAACCTTGAATTCAACAAAATCACTTAATAAAACCACAAGCCACCAATTAGGTATTCCACGGGAGACCTCAATTTTCTCCTTACAAGATACCTATATAGTTGGTAAACAAATGACGTTTGATAAAATCAACAAACATGACACAATATAATTTAATGTTTCACCAAAATAATAAAAGAGGGAAGACCGCATTCCATAAGAAGCATAAACTTATCACAACCAAGCATCGCATAAGTATCCAATCAATTCTATCACAAAATCAATTAATAAGACCCCCACAACTCCAAACAAACCAAGAATTCACCGCGCAGGGTTAAACCAATAACAATACAACTTAAATTAAAGAGGATTCCCAACTTACACAAACTCAAGAAAATTCACAATATAAGGGTCCATCAAATCACTCATAAATCGACACAAACCCAATGAAATAAACATCATTTTTGAAAACCAAGCAAACATAAAGGAGAACACATCCAATTGGAAACATCAAATTAACCCTTAAACATACATATACATTCAATGCTAATTCACTAAAGAACATCAACTTCAAATACAATTTATCCATTTGCTTAACAAGATATAGTTCATACAACAAAAGAAGTTCCAATACAAACTTCCTCCATAATCCAACAATTGTAAGTCATCATATATGTTTCACTAAAGACTAAGAGAAATAGATCCCATTTCATGTTCTCTACAACCCAATTATTCAAAATATTGACTTAATAGAAATAAACTTCCATGACACAAGATTAGAATACGATGATGTTATTATATGGAACATACTTTAAACTATTGGCACTAACTTAACTTGATAAGAAATATCACCTATAACATTATTACCCATACCCCTCAATTATCACAAATATCTACAAAAAGATCAGTTAACACTTTTACCCTTATATGATCACAATACTTTTAGTCTAAGGTCAAAAGATGTGGATGATAGCACTGATCCCCCCATTTATATCATTTGAATTATAACTCATTTGATTGTTACAGCTATAATGTATAATTCTGTATAATGTCTCAACTCTAAATGTTGAAACTATGACAGGTTGACGAGTATATCAGAAAGAGAAGATTGTAATTTGGAAATATCACTGTCTACTTGCATTATTTATCAAATTCCAAATGTTACAGCTGCCATAGATTA
>VDFB02135103.1:0-51123 GCA_007258455.2 Sequoia sempervirens
TTTATTTTTCATCATCATGGAAAACAAATTTATCAAAATCCTATTTGTTTTTAACAACCTTAGAAGCAAACTTATCAACCTATTTGTTTTTCATCATCATTGAAAGCAATTTTATCAAAATCTTGTTTGTTTTTAACAACCTTAGAAACAAATTTATCACAATCCTATTTGTTTTTAACAACTTTAAAAGCAAATTTATCAGCTACTATTTGTTTTCCAACAACCTTGGGAACAAATTTATTAGACAAACATCATCAAATCAGGGCAACACAATACGCAAAAAATCAATACAAAGTCATGCATTTTATCACATTCTATCATTGCAAGGGCAATTTAAGTCATCATTTTTTCATCTCACATCTTTCCATGTCAATTTCTTCACATCATCATTTTCAAATGATGAATTGACATCTTAAACATCATAAAAATAAAAAAAAATTCAATAAATCTAAAATTCAAAAAAATAAATAGAAAAATCAAAATCATATCGATTCATCATCCATGGAGGCATATACCTATCAAACATTCGACAATCAGATCAACATTCGACATTCAACATCTGGAGAAAATTTCAAAATTCTTTGAAGCAATGCATAAAACACATCACTTCAAAGAGGGGAAAAACGTATACACCTAAAAATGGTCACATCACAATAGTCTTGTAATTAATTCGTATTTTTCAATATTTAATTAAATCTTTGAGTCAATGCATATAAATGAAGTCTAAATGAATTTTGTATTTGTTTCGTTATCTTTCGTTTTTGATTAAATATTAAGTTTGTTGTCACTTGGCATGTATCCGACAACATTTAGATTTAAGAGTAAGGCATTTTAGCGTTTATTTATGTATTGGTATCATGTATAATCTTGGCAGAATGTTTGTTCAAATAAAGTTAAATATTTCTTCTCCTCTAAAGTCTTTACAAGGATTCCAAATTCACAGTTAGTGTTTCCAGATGTTTTAATTAATTCTTCTAAAGTCTATTCACAATTAAATATTCCAAATATTTAATTAAATCTTGTAATGTCCATTCACATCAAATATTTTAAAAATGTTTTAAATCCTCAAATTCACATAATACACAAAATTAAATAAATTTATTTATTTAATTTGGATTATCAACAACAACTGTGAAACAACTTCAAAACAGAAAATTAATTTCTCTGTTTCTGAGCAAAGTTGTTCCCATGGGTTGAAGACAAACCTCCATTCTTCTCTCCAACCTCCCAACATCTTCCATCTTCCTCTCAACCTCTCCATCTTTCACGATTCAAATTTACCAAACAATCTCACAGCCATTGATCTTTTCCAGAGAGGTTCTTGCATGTAAAAATCTATAAAAAGGACTATTGGGTCTTTGAAAAAGAGAGAAGCTTTCATACAAGAAAACTATAGTCAATCAACCTTCCAACATCCATAGCCTCTAGAATCATAGCATAGCATAGCTTAGCATATTAGCAATCCATATCATGGCCTATCATCCTCATATCATAGGTTCAATAACATTTCCGCCAATCCACGATACAGCCATGAAATCCCTACATTCACGTATTTGTATACAATGGCCATCCACCAGCATATAGGATAGAGAAGTACTCCCCCTTTGCATACTCATTCTGCAGGTTGCCATTCTGAGAAGCTTTTCTTACACAATCTGAGAGCAGCATCTTCAAGCAAATCACTGGAGATAGAGGACAATGGAATGATTCTAAAGAAGCTTTGTTTGATTTCTTTGATTTCATTCTATTTAGCTTTCTTTAGTTTAATGTTGCATTGGTGTGTCTTTATTATCTTATTTTGATACTAACATTTCCCACACACAGATTGCACTGTAGATCACTGCGTCATGCAACTTGCGTTTAGTTACTGGATCTTTCACTAACTGGAGAGTAAACATCTCGCCACCACCTCCTCAACCGTTTGGGACTAAGATGCTTTGGTTCATTAACAATATCGTTCATTGCCACAATACATTCCAGCGGCGAATTACTTCAAAACTTAGCGCTGTTTCCCCGGTACCGCTTTCCATTTAGCTTGCGGATCCTCAAAACCATGGGAATTGCACGAAAGTTCCCCCTTTTCGCCGGAGTTTAGAGTCCTCGAATTCAAGCAGCAAGATTTTTCTTGAGCTCACGTTCTTTCCGGGGAATCCAGAATTGTCTAGATCTTTTGAACCCCCACATTCCTCGATGGTAGTCTTCAATGATGTAGACCTCCTCATGCATTGGTGTCTGAAACCTCAGACTAGACTGAGGCTATCTTGCCTTCAAGAATCTTACTCTTTACGTACAACAACATTCTTTTTGCCTCAGTGATGGAGGATCCCTCTGCGTCTCTCTTAGCCTTTCCAGCCGCTGCCTTGCTAGACTCGACCTGCATCCATCAAATTCCAATAATGAAAATTTGATTGTTAACAAAATTCTCATTAGAGTGTTAGCTCAAAATCATGATAAAACTATTAAATCAAACCCTAAACACCAGAACTAAGAAGTTTAGGATTTCGACCTAACTGGAGAAAACCAGCTTGGGAGGAATTTTGGAAAATTCCAAACCAGGCAGATTCTCCCAATGAGGCACCTATATCGACAATAGATTATCAAAATGAACAAAATAATGTATGAATCATTGCTTAATCTATTGTTTAAGGCATGGAATAGTAAGAAATTATCATTTAAAATCATCCATTTTACCCATTTTTACGTTTCACAAAGTTACCCAGGAAAGTCTAGCCAGACCGAAATTTCGTGAAGTCGCCAAAACTCTGAACTCCCATGCACACTCTGGAATATAGGAAGCTAGGAAGAATCAAGGAAAATTCAGGGTTGCAAAAATTCTACAAAGTCCTTGAAATCCCGAAAAACCATCATGATGCATGATTTAAATCTGAGGCGACCAAATGTTTATGAATTATGAATCTCCCGAGCCTAATTCGATCCCAACTCATGATTTCTACTAGTTCCTTTGGATCGAGACCACCTAAGGCACCAAAATGATGAATGCTCATAACAAATCAAGGATACCCTAGATTGACCAGATCGACTCGAATGCCAGAAAGCCAAGCGTTCAAGCAAGCAAATCAATGAAACCAAACGCCCAAATCATAAAATCCCAAATGCAGAAGCAATACACAATGAAAGATGGGAGAAAAATAGAACAAAAACAAAACCACTAAGACAAGTCGAAGAAAATCCAGAAACCCGACTGGATGGCAGAATTTTAGAAAAATCCAACCCAGGCGGAATTCTGTGAAGGCCCAAAAATCCCAAATAGCAGTGTAAAATAGGCCGAGCCAGACTTTGAACGCAATCTGGGAAAATCCAGAGGGACTGGATAGTCCCAAACCTAGGCAATAACATGGGTTTGGCCTAGAGGTTAAGTTTTCAATATGCAACTTGGGGCAAATACTTAGGCAAGCAAGATAAACATTTTAAGAACATGCCAAGGAAATGCAAAATCGCAAAATCGAAGGGTGGAAAAGACAAAGAGCGAAATAAAAAGAGGGTCCCTGCTTTTAGCGGGGCATGTGTGCAAAACTGCACAACAAATGGTGACTCTGCTTGGGAAATGCTCCATATCATTTCGATGACAAACTAGAATCAAGAACCCAAAATCTCTAATTTGAATCCATCCATCAGATCACTACTCAAACTTAAGCTTTAGAACCCCCAAGTTAATAAACCTTTCCTACACCAAGGTCAAAGTGTGTGCACGTACATTCATTACCTTCCTTGGTTGCGAAAAAAGGCCGCATTAGGTCTGAATAAGCTACATAAAGAATTTTAACTTCAAAAGCATCCTAGATAGAGCCTCACTGCCAGTTAGGCATCCATAGCCCCGACGAGGTTATTGATGTGGTTCTCCTGAACATAGCTCTACTTCCAGCTAGGCGTCCATAGCCCTGGTAGAGATATTCAGATACTCCTGATAAGTTGAATGAATTCTTTTAATTTTCAACACTTTCTTTTCTTTCTTTTGATATTTCTTTTCACTTTATTTCAACTTCTGAACATTGAAGTTAACACTCAGGGCTGAGAACCATAGTGGCGTTGAAGCAGAAAAAAGGATTTTTCACCTGACTAGACTTCATAAGGACCCTATGCAACCTCATAATTTCTTTAAGATTTATTTCAACATGTAAGACCCAGGGGTATTTCAGATTTAACCTAACCTTACAGCTTTTCTACTAAGAACATTAAGTACATGTGATACTGAAAAATGATTCTCACCAAGTGACTCCAAAAGATGATCAAAGTTTGTAAAGGAAATACCTAGAACATCACTCAGACATTACCACAACTATTAGCAGATGCAACAAAACACCTCAAAGAAATAAGGAAGCCCAAAGCAAGAGAAAAACCAGAAAATGACCAAACCAACCAAAGCAAACCAGAAAGCAGAAAGGAAACCTACTCTAACAAAACAAAATAGCAGAAAAGAAACCTAAACTAACTATATACAAAGAAGGAGTTGTGAACAACTCAAGACTTGAAATAATGCTTCAAATACTACCCATTGATAGGCAGTGGAATATCCTCCCCTGTGAGAGCTTTCAAATGGAAAGCATTATCTCCCAGGATCTTTGAAATTTGGTAAGGGCCAAGCCAAAGTTTGTTAAACTTACCATGCCCTCCCTTACGGTTATGGGATTTGTCCCAGTATAGAACCAAGTCAGAAATCCAAAGGATTTTATCTTGGCTCTTTTATCAAACCACCTTTTGACTACACCCTGATGTTTAGCAAAGTTCTCTAAGGCTTCATCTCTTTTCTCTTCAAGCTGCAGCTTAATTTCGCAGGTGGGCCACTATAACTTTTTCTTCACATCCTTAGAGTATTTCATTTAATGAACTGCAAAGGGGTAGGGGATCAATCAGGAATTTGGATTTGGAAGTACAGAGAGTTTCCACGGCAATGCAAGGTATTAAGGAGGAGTCCTAACTGGAGGTAGTACTTATCTTGTAGTCACACTTACATGGTAGATTTAAGAGTTGAGTGTACCCAGTCAGAGTTCTTCTCTAGTAACTTATGGATGACTATTAAGAGGTTTTTATTGGAAGACTCAACCAACCCATTACCTTATGGATAGTAATTGGATGCAAACTTTATTATAACCCCATGATCAAAAGCCCAATTGGAAAATTTCAAAGATGCAAATGTAAGACCATTATCACAAACCAAAGATAAAGGACATCCAAAGCGATTGATAATACCTGATTCGATAAAATCTATTACCACTTCAAAAGTACACTGTTTGCAAGCAAGAGCTTCAGTCCATTGTGTAAGGTAATAAGTAATGGTGAGAATATACCTGTGTCCTGTAGAGGAAGGTGGATTGATGGGACCTATGAAGCCCATCCCCCACTATGCAAAAGGTTTTACCTCAAAGACCAGTTGAAGTGGAAGAGCTACATACTTCTCTCTGGTTGTTGCAGTCTAGCATACATGGAAAATGCTGACATGAATGTGTGTGTCTTTGAACAAAGTAGGCCAATAATAAACAGCCCTTAAAATATGGCTTGCAGTAGAATGGGTAGATACATGGCTAGTGCCATATCTACCATGAAATTTGGTCATGACTCTCTCAGTTTCTTGTCTTCCTAAGCACCTTAGGTATATGCCTTCATGATTTTTCTTATATAAAATAGCTCCCTTCAGCATGAAACTATCACTCTTCAAACGTAATCCCCTTCTCTGAACTACATTCAGATGGCCAGGACACCTTTGAGTCAGGAGATAATGAACAATATCATGATACCATTCTCTAGGGGAAACATCTTCTAGACTGTAATGTTGGGCTGCAAGATCATGGCCTATTTATGCCATTGTCCTTGTAAGTCCTTGCCCTCTTACCAGCTTCATGGGTTGAATCTCAATATCACATGCTTGTAACGTGGTTACCCACTTAGCCCTGCACTCTCCTAGCTCATTCTGCATCAAAAACGACTTTATTGCTGGATCAAGAACAATTGCAAACACTTTGTTTCTAAGAATATAATGTCTAAACTTCTTCACAGCTCTAACTAAGGCATAGGCCTGCTTCTCCACACTTGGGTACCTTAGTTCAGCATCCTTCAATGGTGCACTCATGAATGCTATGGGATGTTCATTTACTTGATAAGACTTTTGAGTCAACATAGCAACACAAGAGTGATCAGAAATAAACAAATATACATAGAATGGCTTAGCATAATTTGGACTCACCAAAATAGGAGCTTCAGCAATAGCCTTCTTTATCTCTGCAAATGCTTCCTTTGCTTCTGTATTCCATTCAACTTTGGCCTCTTGCTTCAACATTGCATTCAGTGGCTTGATTATTTCTACAAATCTAGTGTTGAACTTCCTCATAAAGTTGATCTTGCCAAAGAATGATTTCATTTCTTTCTTGCTAGCAAGTGGAGGGATCTTGAGTATAGATTCCACTCACTCTAGATCAATGGCAATTCATTTCTCAAAGATAACATGTCCCAACAACTTTGCCTCTGCAACTCCAAAGATGCATTTCTTCGGATTGAGAGATATACCAAATTCTCTGCGTTTCTGGAACACCTTACACAAATCTGCTATATGATCACCCCTCTTTTTTGAAAAGACTGTCAAGTCATCCATATAAATGATTATGCATTTACTAATTATGTCTTTAAAGGCGATGTTCATGGCCCTCTAAAATATAGCTCCAACATTAATCAAACTGAAGGGCATTCTTCTATATGCAAAAGTTCCCCACTTGGTGGATTTCAAAACCCAATTTCTATGCAATCTTCATGCACTGACACAGTTGTATCTCAGTATAAATCAAAGAAAGACATCAATAAAGAACCATTTGACAATCTGAGTGCTTCATCCGATTGAAAGTCTTTGGATAATTATCTTTACTACGATGCTCTATTAAAGGTTCCTAAAATCTACACATAATCTGAGTTTCCACCATTCTTTGCTTTCCACATTTGGAGACCAAGTTAGCCCTTAGAGTGGAGTAATAAGTTGGAATTTGATTCTTGTAGATAATAACTTCTACACTTCCTTCTGTATTATAGGTTCTAGTAGGGAATTAATTGGCCTTTGCCTCTGTCTGAAAGGTTTTGCTCCTGTATTAAGAGGGATAGTATGAGTTATGATTGATATGTCATAGGTCTTTAAGTCTTCATAACTCCAGACTATCACATCTAGATATCTATGTAATGCATCGATTATTCCTTTTTTTTCTTCTGGAGTGCATACTTTACCAATGAAGAGATTATTGACGTCCTCATGAGTTCCCATATTATACGTTTCACACTATCCACTGATGGACTCTTTCCTGGCATTCTGTTCTTGATCTCTGACTCTATCTAGATAAAAAATCCTCTCTAGTTGCACCATTCCTCTGGGAATTGTATTGGTCTTCAAATTGATTACCCCTTCTAAATCCATCCTCACGCTTCTTGGGATTCCGGTTTCATCCTATGAATTTTAGAGAAGAAATGCATCTATACAAATTGATAAAATACTAAAAATGTATACATCATCTTCAAATACCACTTGGAGTTAGTATTTGGCTAGGTATTGAAGGCACAAAGATTTAATTCCACCGAATTTCTTCAAAAATCAGGACACGAGACGGTTTGCAATGTACAAGAGGCTGAGGGAATTGGTTGTCGTTTTACGCCCGGTGGTAATCAGATGTGAATCGTCAACTAATGAGTCCCAGCCTCTATATATCTATAATTTGGTCGATCTTGCATCGCGAGCCAAAGTCATCTCCTAACGCAGCGACTGCACAATACCGAGTCCCAAAAGAAACCACAAGATCCGACCATTTCCATGGTACCGGCTAACAATCCAAATGTACCAAGCTTCGTATTTCTACTTACATTGGTAGATTACTATGGAATTGGAGTCAACCAGCAAAGATATCTTTGCTTTTTGGACTGAATTTGCCTCAAATCTTGCTTAGCCCGTCTCCTTGCTTTGATGGGGATCCATCAAACCTTAAGTCCAACAATCGTGACTATAGATTTCTTTGTTGCTTATCTCACGCAGCGTATTTATTTGGATGGTTACCTCCTTAAAGGAAGCACCACTTTCCTCTCCTTAAAGGTCCCACTCTGAACATTCACGGATATCGGTACCGACTCGGAATGCGGTTGATACATTTTCTACCGCTTGCTCCATGCGGTCACGGCGCCAAAGCAACAAATCCAGCTTAGAGGTGAGGCATTATGGACCCTGCACCAATTTGGAAATAGCAAATCTCTGAAATTCATCTTCCTACCCAACTGAATTTGATCCTCAATGCATTTCTGAATGAATTCCTAGAAATTATCCAGTAGACTAAGCTGATTATCCTCAAGGTTGTCTTCATTTTCACCTGGTTCCACCAAGGCTTAAGTACTACTGGATTCTGTTGTAAGATCAAAAGGAATTGTGTGGAACATAAGGACTTCCTCTGCACTTGACTCCTCAAAAGGGGTTGCAAGCATGTAATTTCCCATACTTACTTTTGATATCATAATTTCATTGGAGGTATTTTGATATTTTGAAATCATGTACCTCATCCAAGGTTATCTTTCAATTCTAATCTGGTTTGGCACTCCCTTCCAGGGAAGCCACATATGAAAGTTATCAGTTGATACATATCCATTCAAGGCCCTAGTAAAGTCTCTTCCCAATATCAGACCATAGGCTTTAGGTATGTCAACCACCATTATATTGATAACCTACTGAATTCTAGGGTCAAAAGCCACTTGCATATGAATCATATTTAATTCCCCTACAACATTAACTTCAGTCCTATCCAATTGTGTAACTTTCTTTTGGGAATCGGCATGAGTAATAACCAAAGCTCGACAAACACCAAAGGGCATTACATTGGTGTAAGCACCTGAATCTAATAAGCAATTGTGTAAGTTCTTACCAAATATACAGACTAAGATCAGGAATGGAGGACTCTCTATTTTCCCTTGAAACAGAGTTAAGGGAGTATCTACTTGAGTAACTTGAGTTCTATCTCTCTCTTTTTCTTTATCTCCAAGAGGCACATGAACTTGGTTATGAGTCTGATTTTTCTTTCCTACTGCTTGAGAGCAAGATCCTTTATTGATACTTACACTAACTGATCTACCTTGTGATATGGAATTTGCATTATAAGCTCCTAGAACTGCACTCCTAATGGTTGGAACTCTCAATAACTCAAATCCAGATAGACTTACCTTTAGCTTCTTGAGTTCTTCTACAATATATATGGCTAATTGTTCTTCACTCAAATCAGCAGGAGCTTCTTTTGGATAGTCCACCATTCCGTCTTTGTTTGCTTCAATACTTCTTCCTTTTGACATATATGTCTGTGCCTATCCTTCCTTTGACAGATATTGTTTAGACACATGAGAATACTATGGATTATTGTTGGCATTAGGATCTAGAGGAGTGGTGAAGTTGTTTGGTGGAATGGAGGTAGTGAAGGGGCCTCCAACAAGTGGATACCTATGTGGCATGCTTCTCAAGTCATACCTTTGGACAAGCATCTGGAAATTCTATACCTCTTCAACATAAGCTTCTTCCTCATCCAAGGGGCCATTGTCATTCAATGGATTTTCATCAAACAATTATGAAATTTCGTCTCCATTACACACTTGATCTGCTTCTTCCTTGAACCGGTCTGATTCTTCATCAGGCACATTATCTTTGTTCTATGGGAAAGAAGCATGGTTTAAGACTAACACTAGTGAATCATAGGGAGTAGATGACACTATCTCTTGACTACTTGAATTGTTCTCCACTTCATATTGGAAGATTGAAGCTGTTGTCTAGAATTCTTGACAATCTAACTTAAAATGCTGACTTGTTTTATGGAACCTACACCATCCTGATAATGTTGCCTCAGCTAAAAATACACCATTAGGGGGCCTTCACTTAATTAACTGGTTGATTGACTAGTTGATCCAATGGAGTAGGGACTCCTCCATTGTTAGGCCTTGTATTCCAAGTCATGTTTTGTCCTGGTGGCTATCTCCTGTCGAACCCTTGTCCACCAGCTTGACCTTTATCAAAGTTCTAGCCTAAAGATTGTCCTTTATCATAATTTTGTCCTCTGTCATTGTTATATCCCTTTTCATTGTTATATCCTTAGTTGTTGTTGTATCCTCTATCAAAATTTTGCCCTTGATGATTTTCTCAATTTTCTCTGCTATAATTGGATTGCATATTTCTCTGAGCAGCTTGCAACCAACTGTTCTGGTACCTCAAGTAAGTCACTTCCATATTCATCTTCTTCACTTGTTCAGAAAATTGATCCAGTCTTTCCTGGTCAGGACTTCTATATGGAGGTTGGCTCACATTATTTTGGGAATATCCTACTACAGTGCTGGTGTTCAATGACTAGTTCAAAACTTCAGAATTCTGCAGATATGGGGGATAACTAGCATGAGATTGTGGATGAAGAGGCTGATTCACACTTTGTTGGGGATAACTAACTATAGGTAGCATTTGACTCACTGGAGGCCCTAGGTGAGGGACCATAGGAAATTGAGGGACTAGATTCATGATGGGAGTATGAGTGGCGAGAGCTTGATTGAGAGTTGGGACTTTTTCAGGGTGAGCAGCAGGCCTTAATGATGGTAAAGGTCCAAAAAAATATTGTCTAAAGGCAGTGCTAACCTTTACAACTTCTGCATATGCGTCAAGTAGGGAATTAGTAGGATTTTTTCTCCATTTCATGAAGGTGGCTGTCAGACTATCAAGTCCCTCATAATAGACCTCTAAAGCAGTGGCATCATCAATAACATAGGGGGCCTGAAGTCGGGTGTAGGCATGATGAAACCTGTTGTTAAAGGACCCTATAGGCTCATTAACTTCGCTCTTGACATTAGTGAACTAACGATAGAGCTCATTGTGACTAATGGGAATCCTAAACTTTTGCAAGAATGCAGTCTCTAGCTCAGTCCAATGTTGGATAGACTTGGCAGGTAAGGTAGTGCCACCAGTAGGCCATCTTTCTCCCTAGGGAATGAGAAAGAGCCACCACACTACATCTTACATTGTGGTGGTTCCCCTATCACTTAAGGGCTAGTCACGAAGGAGATCACGATGTGTTCAGCTAGCAATTTTGTAGGATCATTGACATGGAACTCAAAAAGTGCTCAGGGTTCTTAGGCATGACATTGTAATTAGCGGAACTCAATGGAGATGGATTATTAGCTAGGAAAGCCATTGGTGGAGGTAGGGGTGGTAATGGTTGATTTACGACTGGCTAAGGTTGTTGGATTGGAATGTCCTCAAAATTCGATGAAGATGAACTTGAGGGGCCAATTGGAGTTATTGGAATTTGGTTGGGTGGATGGTGGTTTGCCATCCCCTTGCGCTAGTCCTTCTTACGACCTGGGTAGGGGCTGGAGTAGTTCTTGGGAATTCCCTCATCTCCTGGTGTGGAACTGAGTCCTTCTTGATGCTTTCTGGGGATTGGGTGTGTTTTCATGGAAGTAGTCCAACTTGCTTATTCGGACCCTCCAGCTACAGCACCAGCCATGTTGTGGTGCGAACCACACTTTTTGACAACAACTGGAATTAGATTCAAAATCCTATCTCTCTTGAAAGGTAAATCTCTATCAGTGATCCTCAAGAGATAACCCCAAGGTCTCTAAGGTCAGGTCTTGACAATGCATAAATAGCTCAGATAAAATATGAAATGTCGGTAATCACAATGGGACCTTACTACAAGCAAATACTGAATCTTGATAACTTATTAGATCTTGCAATACTATGACACTTGAAATCCTAGATCTAACCCTAATGATAAAAGAAAATACAAAAGGTAAGGGTTTTAGAGAGTTATCTAAATTTAAAGCTATTCCTAAGATTAATAATGCAAATGAGAAAATACTTGAAATGGACCAATCCCTTAAAAACCAATTCCTACTCAACCCAAATAAATCTGAAATCTTACAGGAACAGTGCAATCTTTTGAGGCGTTAAAGCTTTTCAAATCATGAACATTCATTCAAGACAATCCTACAACTGAAATGAATAATCTTCACAATCGAATTGAACACAATGAATATGTGGTCCAGGTTGACTTTTCCAAACAACTACAATCAGATAGTTGCTGGCAGTATAGACCAGAGATCGCTACAAACACTTCAAGTATCCAATCACAAACACCATTAAACAAATATAATTATGAATCCAACATACATCAACTATTTTCAATGCAATTTTAAAGATAGAATAACAAGAACCATGCCAGATAAGAATAACGCAAGTATGGCACCAAGTCACAATGTCATTATTTGCATTGAATTATCCACTGTAGCAACAATTCCAGTTTTCTATTACAATATTTTCTTGAGAAACAACTAACTCCTAACTCTAACTCCTGCTCTACTGTTGAATTTGCTCTAACCTTCAATTTTTTCCAGCCCTTACAAATGAGGCGAAATGCCACATTTATAGAAAAACCCCAAAGTGTCGACCTAAGGATTTACAATAATAATTGGCCATAGAAACAAGTCAGCCCAGAGGAATTTGAAACAAAGGTAAAATATGCATTGAATGCATATACACCAACCATGTTGGCCTAAGATCTCCCACCAGTTCGATCCACCGCATCTAAAGAAGAAGCAAAATAATAGATAAAACAAAAGGCTCGATGCAACATTGCATTAACTACTTCTTGCCCAATCTTATCTTTGGCGCGCTTCATCCTGTCCTTTACGTGTTATCTCAACCTACCTTGTTGGACTTATATTTATTGATGATTTCACTGTAGATCATTGCGTCATCCAACTTGTGTTCAGTAAGCATTCAGTTATTGGATCTTTCATTGACTGGAGAGTAAACATCTCGCCACCACCTCCTCAACCGTTCTAGACTAAGATGCTTTGGTTCATTTAACTTAATATCGATTTCATTCGCCACAATGCAGTGCCGGCAGGAGCGATAAACTTCAGCATTGTTTTCCACCAGCCTTTCATCCCGGCTTGCGGATCTTAAAGCAGCATAGGAATACCTGGGGCCAGCCCGATTTATCGCCCGGGATTTTAGAGTCAGCAGGAAATTCCACGACCAAGATTTTCACGAGCCTCACGTTCTTGAGAATGCGGCATTTATTCAAATTTTTAAGACCACGTTTCCTCTGGAAGTCTTCAGTAGTGTAGACCTCCTCGGCTGCATTTGGTGTCTGAAACCTCGAACTGGGCGGGGCTATCTTCAGCTAAAGAGATCTTCCTCTTTCCGGTACAACTTGTAATTTCTTTTTTCCTGAGTGATGGAGGATCCCTCTATGTCTCTCTTGGCCTTTCTAGCCGCTACCTTGCTAGACTCGGCCTGCATCCATCAAATTCCAATCATGAAAATTTGATTGTTAACAATATTCTCATTAGAGTGTTAGCTCAAAATCATGATAAAACTATTAAATCAAACCCTAAACACCAAAACTAAGAAGTTTAGGATTTCGACCTAACTGGGGAAAACCAGCTTGGGAGGAATTTCAAAAAATTCCAAACCAAGCGGATTCTCCCAATGAGGCACCTATATCGACAATAGATTATCAGAATGAACAAAAGAATGCATGAATCATTGCTTAATCTATTGTTTAAGGCATGGAATAGTAAGAAATTATCATTTAAAATCATCCATTTTACCCATTTTTACGTTTCACAAAGTTACCCAAAAAAGCCAAAAAAGTCTGGCTAGACTGGAATTCCATGAAGTCACCAAAAACCTGAACTCCAATGCACACTCTGGAATACAGGAAGCTAGGAAGAATCCAGGAAAAGTCGGGGTTGCGAAAATTCTGCGAAGTCCTCAAAATCTCGAAAAACCACTGCCACACATGATTTAAATCTGAGGTGACCAAATGTTTATGAATTATGAATCTTTGAAGCCTAATTCGATCCCAACTCATGATTTCTACTAGTTCCTTTGGATTGAGACCACCTAAGGCACCAAAATGATGAATGATCATAAAAAATCAAGGATGCCCTGGATTGACTAGATTGACTCGAATGCCAGAAAGCCAGGCATTCAAGTAAATTAGTGAAACAAAATGCCTAAATCATGAAATCCAAAATGCAAAAGTAATACACAATGAAATATGGGAGCAAAATAGAACAAAAATGAAACCATAGGACAAAATTTGAAGAAATCTAGAAACCAGTGAGGACTGATTTAGATTTTAGAAAAATTAACTTAGAATTTGTTGAAGACCAAAAGTCTTGAATATCTGATTATAAAACAAGGCCGACTGGACTTTAGGCATAATCCGGGGAAAAATCAGGCTTGTTGGATAGTCTGAACAGGAAAAACAGGTTTAGCCCAGTTCGGTTCAATACAACAGAGGCTCACCAAATGGCTCCCATGGCTTATTTCGCTTATGTTAAAGGAAGAAGGAAAATTGCAAAATCCCGGAGGGGAAAAACACAAGGAAAAAGCAAAGAGAGGGGTCCTTTCTTTCGGTGTGCAAAACTGCACAACAAGCATTACCTAACACATAGGGTTCTATGATAGTTTATCTTACCATAGGTTAATTCATCAAGGAAAGTGATCTTTTCTCATTTGAATTAGGAGAGAGGTCCATGGAGGATTACTACAAATTATTTGTATACACGAGAATGATATCTATAGTTATATCTAGTGTATTGGGTGTCATAGCTAGGTGTAATGGATGTTGGGGTTACTCTTGATTATGTAGAGTGGTGGGTGGCCCATGATCTAGTGATATTGATAATTACTAGTGATGAGGGAGTAGAAGATGGGGGTGATGGAGGAGGTGGATGTGATGAGGTAGGTTTGTTAGGGGTGAGATAAGGAGAGGGTGGTGAGGAGGAAGATGATATGGAGGTTACAGATAAGGGAAAAAATGGTGATGATGAGGAGGAGGATGTGTAGGTGTGGCTAGTGATAGTGCTATTATATTTTGATGCATACTAAAAGGAGAGGAATGAGAATCATGCAACACTTGATTAGGGTATAGGAGGGATGGATAACATATAGAAAAAGAAAGGCATATTAAAAGGAGATATAGATACACATCAAGCTAGAGAGGATAACATCTAGATAGAGTTGGACATATTTAGGAGGGAGATAGATAAGGCTTGATCTCAAGGTTAGGTAGGTGAGGGGATGGAGGCTTATTTAAAATCAAAGAGAGATGCATTAAATATTTAACTAAAATAGGCTTAGTGCTATTTACAATAGATTCAAGAATACAAATATTAGGCCCAGGTATTGGCTCCTATGGTAGTATAGAAGGTCAGGCTTTCAAATCAACTTGTAGGGGTAGGAAATGAAGCTCAACACTACTATCATTTGTATGAGTAGTTTGTACCTATAAATTAAAGAGAAATAGCATATTTAGCTATATTGGCTAGTAGATTTTCATAGTTAGGGAGGTTAGGGAAGATGAAATCCATGTTAATAAGACACCCACTAGTATATTATAGGGGTATAGATGATGGTGATAGCTAGATCTAGCCTGATGTAAATATATATAGGATCTTGTATCATTTTGATGTATATTGCTCCTAGCTCCTTTGAGTGTCCTTGTACTCTTGGATCATGGATACATTATACCATGATCTATTTTTTGACACACATATATAGACATAAGATATTATCATAGTTTTGCAATAGTATATATGATGTGGATTTGTTACTATGCATGTTATGGTATCATGTTATTATTTTTGGATTGTATATGGCGATGTTTTATGTATATTTTATGGATGGATTTATAATGATGTATACATATTATGATGTATGACGTATGACGTATGATGTATGATGTATGATGTATGATGTATGATGTATGATGTATGATGTATGATGTATGATGTGATGATGCTATGATTTTATGATATGATTTATGATGGATAGGATTATATGACTACATGTGATGACATGGATAAATGTGACTAACCTTGAATGATGTATACAAGATATATAGAATGGATATGTATGTGGGACTTTATTTTTATGGATTTGATATTAGCATTTATAAATATATCTTCCTTTCCATATTGTAAAAACCTATGATAATGACATTGACACTTAAATTTTATATTTTATGTTAACAAGAATAGTTCCTTAGGTGCTACAAATCTAGAAAAAATGTTTTGAAGATAGTACATGTAAATGAGTGAGTTTTTTTACTCATGATGATGTGATAGGAAAATGAGGAGTGATAAAAGGAAATGTGGGAATGTTTGGGAAAGGGTAGGTTACATATATGGGGGTAAATAAGATGCCATATTTAAGGATGATCTAGGTTATGGGGGAGTGGAGTCAAGGGCATGTAGCCTACAATATTTCATAAGATTTTTGATATGAAGGGGATGGGGTGATGTATGGGTGGAATGGATAGTACTAATTATTTTATCAATATCATAATCACACATTTCTCATGGTGTGTGAATGAAATCTCAAAGTATTGATTAGTGCATCATTATATGGGGGACTAGTGAATGCATGATTCAAATGAAAATCTTATTGATTTTTCACATGAGAATATTGCAAGTTGCTTTCTTATATAGTACATTCTTGGAATGTGGGATATAATGAATATTATATTTAGGATGGGATAGGGTGATGAATGAGGATATTTTGTGGATTATAATGGTATTAGGATGATTAAAATTAGGGGGATGTGAATAATTTTTTGTTCTATTATGGAGAACAGTCATAGTTTTTCTATAGAAATGGATGTTATGTACTAGGGTATAAATACGAAGGTGAAAATTTATCCATTCCATGTACAAACACATGAAAAAGAGGTTTCCCCAACACCTACAAGGCCAACATAACCTTGGAAGCTCTAGTGATGAGGTAAAATCAAGCATAAGAGGGATCTATTATAAACACAAGGCGTATTATGACCTTGGTGGGTCATGTGATGGAAGAACCATTAAGCAGGATTATCTTACATACACAAGGTGATGGAATGGCCTTGGTGCATTTGTGTGAAGGAAAAAATACCACAAATAAGTAAATCCCTACATGGATCATGTAAAGGAAAACCAAGGTTATTTTTAGCCTTCACGGATCATGTAAAGGACAACTAGGGTTTTTTGAAGCCTTTATGGGTCATATAAAGGATAACCAAGCTATAAAAAGGATGGCACCACACACAATTCTATTGCTAGATTTGGTGGGTTATGTGAAGAGACAACCAACAAATATATCAAAATAAAAATAAAATACCATATACCCCAATATATACCAATCAAGACAAACCACGGTGGTCATGAGTAGGTATAATATGGGTCAAAATATAAGTAAAAACAAAACTCCAATTATAAAATGACTCCTACAACCATCATGTCTCTTTACAAAATAGGGTAAATGGTGATGGATTTGATTATACCTAATATGGGAAGGATATATCCCATTAAGTCGATATTGATTAGTAATAGGATGATAGGAAAAAGTTATGAGGATTATATGCTATTTAAGAGTTGTAGTTAATATTTTTATTTGACATTGCAATATGTTCAATGTGTGGTTTGTAGGTTTTAGGAATGAGTTTCTTGTATCCAATATTGGGTTGTAGGGATAACACAAATCTCAAAATTATGGGGTAAGTGTAAAGCTCAATGAAGTGGGAAAAGCTTATTGTTGTGGGTTATGTATGAAAATAAATAGTGCAAGTTCCTACCCAATTATATTTGGTATGTGTCAAGATGTTCTCCCCAATCAAGATATCCTCACTTTCCCCTATTATTCAATAATGGACAAGGAAAAATGGGTGGGTGTGTGGTTGATAAGTATGTGTAAATGGATAAGTGAATGTATAGATGCATGGATGAGATGTATGAATGAATGAGTGGGGATAAAATAGATGGTGGGGATTGGTTACTATACATAACACCTACACATAGGTTTTTGCCATGGCACTTTCCCAAGGCACCACCAAAGTGGTTTCACCAGTAGATTAGATTGTTTTTATATTTTTTAAGTTTAAATTTTGTGGAACTTTGGATATTCCTTGGATTAGGTATGAAATATCTTGAGATGGGTGATATTCATGGGCCTTTCCAAAGGGTAACCTTCTCACGTGGTTAGATTATAAGCTCTTG
Organism: Sequoia sempervirens; assembly: GCA_007258455.2. Taxonomy (NCBI): domain Eukaryota; kingdom Viridiplantae; phylum Streptophyta; class Pinopsida; order Cupressales; family Cupressaceae; genus Sequoia; species Sequoia sempervirens. Next base: position 18,043 of record VDFB02135103.1, read on the forward strand.
ATCTAGTTTTAGCAATGATGAAAAAGGCCCCAACAAATTAGGCTCAAAATGTATTTTCTTCTCTCAATCTTTTAGATTCCTCTAATTTTATTTGATTACTAGATCACCTATATCATCATTTTTATCTCTATGATAGAGACTGTTTTTTAAACCTACAAATGATTCAAGGCATTGAGGTGCCTTTCATCTAGTAGTTCTAACTCATGTACTCGTGTGACCTAATACTACTCCTTACTGATAAGGTGATGCAAGGAAATTAATAGGAGGATTTTTTCCCTCTGTTAGAAAATTTATTTTAATCCAAATGCAAGTAAGGTGTCACATTTGTGGGTGTACAGATGGTTGTGTAATATTCCCACATGATAGGATTGAGTTGAAGGTCCCAATTACAACTAGCATAATTGATTATCCTTTTAAGGATTTTAATTAGGGTTTTATTTGATGCCTTATCTTAACTATTCCTTTTTAGGTAGTATAGAGCTAATAAGTGAAATTGTATGTGGAAATATTGACAAAGTGTCTAGACTTCATATTTTTTGAATAGTTTTTATTATCTATGATAAAGGAAAAAGGAATTTCATAGTGGCATATGATATAGTGGTGGTAGGTGAATATTTATTTTTTTCATTTTATATATGTAAATGAGATACCATCAACCCACTTCATAAACTACTCAATGGTGGTGATAATGAATTTATGGCCATTATAGGAGGATAGGTGGATTTTTCCAACAAGTTCTAGCACCTAGTATGAGAAAATCCATGGAGTAGTAATCAAATATAATTCTTATGATGGTGAATGTATAATACCTCCATGTTTTTGAAATTTTAAGAACTTAATGATATATTTGCATCTTGTTTCATAGTAGGCCAATAATAACCCATTATAAGTAGTGTTTTAGAAAATATGGAACCAAAAGCATGTGTATTACAAATACTGGCATGCACCTCTTTTAAAGTAATACTTTGTCCATGTTGAGAAACCTTAGGATAACACCATAAAAAATCATTCAATAGAGGCTATTACCAAGGATAGTAAAATGGGATGAATGATTATTCAAGGTCTTTTATTAGTTATTGGTAAGTTATGTGGGAGAGTTTGGTCATTAATATAGGTGTATATTTTTGATATAATAAATAATTAGGACCAACAATCTCATATATAAGCTTAGAATCTAGGATATCATATACAAGTATCAATATTGTTTAACTAGGTATTCACACCATTGACTATCATTTGGCATGTTTAATAACAATCCAATAGTATTCCTATAATCTACTACTTTTTGTTAAGGTGATGTACTTATTTAAAGGGGATGTGGTAAAAATATTATTTAAATATATATGTCATCTTCTTGTAAGGAAGAACATTTCCATCTCATGTTTGATATTTATTGTTGACCTATTGGATAAAAAGTTGGGAGTCACCATAGAAATGTAGTTGTGTAATTTTTTATTGGATAACCATTCCAAGTCATTTGATAAAATATTCGTACTCTACCCTATTATTTATATAAGGACCACATAACCTATAAGCCTTGGGAATTAAGTTACCTTGATGTGTGATAAAAATGATACTAGCACCTAAACCATGGTGAGTGTAAGATCCATCAAAATATAGTTTCCAACATGCTTAGTGATAGAGAATATGGATTCATCTAGAAATTATATGATGAGAGGATGATCATTTTTTTAATGTGGATTTCGACATTTTATCATCAATAGCATTTAATTTATGGTTTTTCAAACCATATACTCTATGTAAAAATCACTAAGAAGCATGACCCAATTTTACATTTGTCCTATAAGGGTGGCCCTAGATAGTAGATACTTAAGTGGGTCAATTTTTTAAATGATCTTAGTTTGATGACTAATCATGTAATGTCATATCTTTTGAGAAATAAAAATAACAATTAAATATGGTCATTCTATTGGCATATAGTTATTCACATAACCCACTAAAATATTATTGATGAAATAGATAGCTCTTTCTTGAACTATCTCATCATTTTGTAAAAGGGTTCCCCCATTTCAATTTATGTAGATGAAATCTATAATAGGAGGGGGTTTCCTAGAATTGGAACTATAAGGATAGGTGGTGATGCCAAATACTATTTTATTTTGTCAAATTATTGTTAACAAGAGACATACCATTAGAAATAAAGAAATATTATTGTGAAACAAATGGGAAAAGGATTACATTTGTCTATAAGGTGGGCTATGAAGTTTTTAATAGCTTAAAGTTTTCCTTGAAGAATATCAAGCTATTTTAGCTTCTTTAGTGGAGGAATCTTAATGATTAGACTGAAATTGGTGCAATATACTTCAATTCATATATGATATAAAATGAATCCCAATAATTTTCCTAATATGACACTAAAGATGCACTTTTTAAGATTAAGGTGTAGCTAATATTTGTCCAAAAGATCAAAGATGAATTCGAAAACTTTGGTGTCTTATTTTATTATATTTTCCTAATATATCATCCACATAATCTTCCATGATGTCATGCAACATGTCATGACGATGGTAGGTATAGCTTGTTGATATGTGGCCCTTGTATTCTTTAAACCAAAAGGCATGACTTGATAACAAAATGTTCCCTATGGTGTGGTTAATCCTCAATCATGTGATATAAATAATTGTATCTATAAAATAAATTCATGAGTGATAACATCTTATGACTTGTTTTGAGATCAATAATGATGTCAATATTAGGGAGAGAAAAGTCATCCTTTGGAAAATCTTTGTTTAAATCTCTAAAATCTATATAAATTCATGTATCACTTGGATTTTGGGAAATTAACACAATGTTGGAGACCTAATCAAGATAATAAATAGATTATATGAAACCAAATTCAGTAAGCTTATATAACTCTTCTTTGTATCTTCTTGATCTTTTATTTAACTAGTTTTGTATTAGGATATATTGCTAATTAATGTACCACAAGTGAAGGATCTAATGTTGGAATATGTACATATAACCATGCAGATTTTGTGCATTATTTTTGTAGAATGGATGGAAAAAAAAATTCTATATTGGTGTGAGAGAAGCTACCACATAAGTGATATTTGGCGTGTGATTTATACCCAAGTTGATTTCTAGTGTTTACTTGACTAGGGTTGTAGATCATTCTTGATATTGAGTAATTTATATGGGTGGGTTGAGTTCATAATCCTCTAGTACCTTAGATAGGTGATCCTTTATTTTTAAATATTTTGTGTTTAATAGTGCCTCAGGAAAGATATTACTGGGGGGCTTTATATTAATTTTTGAAAAATCACTTTTGCAACTAAGCAACTCTCTATGTTCCCCAAAATAGTTAGTAGTGTTTAATTTATAGTTGAATTTTAATTTATAATCTCCTATAAGGATACCATCATGGAGTCCCATAATATTTGTGACAACATCATCATTTTGAAATGTGTCAAGAGGTGGAGGCCCTTGTTGGTACTAATCTATGAGTTCATGATGACTGAGTGGAAGGTCAATGAGGGTGGATGAATGGGATGAAGTGGTGCAAATGTTTATATATTTGAATAATTTAGTGATATGAAATAAATATTATTTATTTTTACCTCCATTGGTACTCCCAATAGTTAGAAAGGTTGTCACTACTTCTATGAGGATTAATTCAATATATCATGACACAAAATTAGGGGATCCATATCCAAGCCCTTGATGATGATTATTTTTTAGGAAGTAGGTATTTTCCCTTATATCCCATATTTTTGTAGATGTGTAAAGAATTTAAGCATACATCAACAAGGAGTGAAGGAATATATAATTCTTTATCATCTTTATAGATCCATGAAGTAACATTTTCCTTAATGGTTTCACTCTCTACAAATCCCCAAAGTTGGATTTTTTTTACCAAATTTTATGGAGATTGGAGTTGTTCTATGAGGAGGCTAAGCTTGACTATGTGATTTTGGAGAGGGTGGGAGTTGCCCCACATAAAATGAATCTTTTGGCCCGTACTCTCCACATCATTTACTAATAATATTATCCTTGATCTTAGGAATAAGAAAATTACAAGGTGAAGGATATGTAAGTGAATTTGGATTGATATAAGAAGATGATAAATTATATGGATAAGAAACATCATTAGTAGGGAAATTATGAGAGTGATTATAGGTTCCTTACAATAATTTACAATATTATAAGGGTTGGGGATTGAAAAAGACAATAAATTTTATGTTGTTATAAGGTAATTTTATGCACTAGTGATAGGTGAAATTAATTCCCTCCATGGTGTGTATCCATGGATAGCAAAGGATTATATTGTAGGGAAGATCAAGGTCTAAGACATGAAACATAGTTTCCATTATTACTAGGCCAACTTGAGTGGGTAGCTCAATAGTACCTTATGATTCCATTTTGTCATAAACACAAGGCATAAAAGTGATACATTTTTTTAGGATATATAGCCTCCTTGGAATATCCCAATTTTCTTGTTAATATTAATTTACAATGGTTTAAGCTAGATCCATTATCTATAAGGAAATTCTTTATTTTGTGTTTATGAATGACATCTTCAATGTGGAGGGCTTTAGTATTTGGAAAGTATTTTTCAATGAATTAAAGATGATTTATTGAGGATAGGTGTTCAATAATAGCTTGTAATTGGCCAATTTTGATCACTCAAGAATATGGACTCTTGTGGAGCTCAATCTAGAATTTCCTTATGGATGGGAGATTTTTTTAGAAGCTCTAAAATAGATATTTGATTTGGTATCTTCCCAAGGTGATCAAGGAGATTGTAATGGGTATATGGTTGGTAAATAGGATGAGTATCCTTGGAAAATTTATTGATTATGTTAAGTAGTAAGAGCACAACTAGGAATCTTGATAGTTATCGAGGTACTTGTGAATGACCTTGTTTGACTTGGAAAACTAATAAATCATAGGATGTGGTATTGTTGATCATATTTTTATTGCTTCATGAAGCATATTTGTTGGATGTGGAAGAATTTTTTATCACTTTTGATGTAGGAGAATCTAGTGGTGTAAGGGAAATCTTGCATTAGCCAAAAATATTATATTTTCATTATATTTTATATTTTTCTTTAGTTGTTTTGGGGCCCATGTTAACACATGAAATCTTTGGGATAGTCAAAAGTTTGAAATAGCCAAAAAGAATAACCTACTATTTTTAGTAAGTCGGTGTATATGAGTGAATTTGTATCCCTCTTGAAAATTCCCCTTTTACATCCCTCCACCTTAGAAAATTAAACCCGACTACATAATTTCACATAACCCACCGGCCTTCTATACACTTGGAACTTGTCCTTTGTGTCAGTGTGCAAAAATATGTGGCACGTTGTCATCCTTGATAGATTCTTGCCTTTGGAATCCATAGGGAAATTACGTTCCCCATTGGGGATGAAGTGTAACGCCTCTGCGTCAACCGAACAACCCAACATTGGCTCTTTCCCTCCCATTTTCATCTTCAAATGCATCTATCTCATTTTCATTCCATCTTCTACAATATTTTTGACAATTCTAAGCACTAGCTTGATCTCTTGAGCATTACTTAGCAATTTTTTGCTCCATCAACTTCATTAAGAATATGTTGTTCTACCATAGAATTTGTGATCTTGGTGTCTTGCAATACGTCCTTCGTCAAGGATGCAATTGTGCTGAATTTTCCAAGTTTTTAGTCTTGCATTCTCCCCTCATTAGCCTCGAGTGCCTTTGGGTGGAGGTGGTATTTCTTCACTTCTTTTGTTGTGGTTTTATAGAGTAGCATTGTGTTTTTCATAGTGTTTGGTATCCTCCTTTCCAACATTTACTTTATCATGTTCCTATTTCTCTTCATCTATCTAGTTGTACGTGGAGGTGGAAACACCAAAATGGGGGTTTGACTGGGGCAAACCCCTCTACATCCCCAACATTTTTCCTCTCTTGGTTGTGTGTAGTTATGTGTTCATGTGGAGCTTGTTGGAAAACTAGAATCTTAGTGAGTTGATCTTCATCACCTTCATTTTCGTCATCCCCTTTATCATTTTGATAGTCATTTCTTGTATTCTATAATTTATCATTTTGTCTAGTATGTTAAATGTCATTGGAAAGATTGTTACTAGGTTTTTGTACTCTATACTATACTTTTACACTTTCTACTTGTACGGATGCCAATGCCCTAGAAAGATGCCAATGCATTGTATTGTCGTTCCTAACCCATGCTTTTGTCTTCAGGAAGAGAGTTGTCTGAGGTACAATTTGAGTTCTAAAAACTTGCTCACTTAGCCCCATCAAATCTCTCAGGTTAGTAGAGTGACAAAATAACTTGAGAGCGCTCTTCATTCTCTATCCATGACCTAAAACACTTGCCTAGCTTGAGGTAGATTAGGGCAGCCCTTCACTCTCAACCCTCTATGACCTGGACCCTTGGTGTGGTTGGTCCCCCTCTTCTACATTTTGGTGAACTCAATGTGAACAATGTATATGCATTTATTTACGTCCAAACTTTTTCCCGTGCACTTGGCAACCAAATTAGACTTGGGTGTTGAGAGGGTTTATGAGCATCACAACCTAGTCTACGACATCTAGGTACATTGTTAGGAGAAGTCTACAACACTTACCAATGGAAAATATGAAGCTCACTTCTAGCTTTACTATTGGTTTTTCCATAGGTTTTACAGACAAGATGGGTTTCATTGATGAGACCACTCATGTACCAACTCCCCCAACATCCCCTACAACTTTGTCTATGGATGAGGATATTGTTCATGTTCTTGCAGAAAACCTTTCAGAACTAGGCAAGAGGTTATTAGACCTCATGAATCATTTGGAGAAAGTACCGAATATGGTGAGAGCCGCTAGGCTTGCTAGCGAGGTGAGATACATGTTGGGTAAGGATCAGATGGGTATAGAGTTCTTATGTGGCCTCACCAATCTAACCGAATCATATATCCTTTTGTAAGGCACTATATTGGGTACTACCTGAGGGGAGGTGCTTGATGCCTATGAAAGAAAAATAGGTTTCTTGATGCCTGCTACATTTGTATGCATGGATGAAATATGCCCCTCAATGAATGTTTCCTCTACTTCTGAGAAGCCCCCTACTATCAAGGTGAATAGAATACCCCTTGGTTTTAGCTTCATGCCTCCTACTACCCCTGGTAGTGGGGGCTCTAGTGGAATGAGTGGTGGTGTGGTAGCAGAAGGGGTGTTGGTGGCGATGGCTCTAGTGGAGGCCATGGTCTTGGCTTTGGTAGTGGAGGTGGCTCTGATGGAGGTCCTATTGGTGGTGGTGGCTTCGGTGGTGGTCATGGTGGTGGCTTTGGAGGTGTTTCTGGTGGTGGAGATTCTGGGGGAGGTTCCATTGGACCTTTTTCATCTTTGGACCCTATTCTGAATGCTCTTCTTCAGAACATGTGTCAAATGCAAAGCCAATTGATGAAGATATCTCAAGCCTCCTCACAACCCATATTTCAACCCTTTTCCTAAGATAGTCCATTGTCAATAACAATTTTGAGTACTCCTTTCTCGTAGGGATGGATATTCTTGAGTTTGAAAAGTATGGTGGTAAAGGAGACCTACATATGCATGTGTCAGATTTTAATGCCATGTGCACATACTTCTTTCATCATAATGCTTTAATGGAAAAAATATTCCCCCAATCTCTCAAGGATACAATACTCGAGTGGTATTGTTCCTTGCCTGATAATTCTATATTCTCATTTGATCAGCTTGTAAATCAATTTCTTTGTCAATTCTAGGCTAACATCAGTCCAAAAATGACCTTCTCGTATTTCATCTGGGATGTAAGCAGGGAGAACACAAGAATATATCTAAATTCATAGAACGATACCAAGTGCTCTTTTCAGAAATCTCGTAACCTCTACCTGACTCAGATGTATAGAAGGTATTCATAGGAAACCTATAGTGAGCCTGCTAGGAGAAATTTTCCCTAATGAAATACCCTTCTTTTGCACATCTATGTCAATGTGTTGTGAGAGTATTTACAAACTATGGTTCAATTCAAGGGATCTTCCTCATGCTTGTGTTCTAAAGGAAAATCTATTATGTCTATTTTAGGAAAAGGAAAGGCTATTGCAAATGTAGTCAACACGACTAATGATCATGACCTTGAAGATACAACAGAAATTTTATGAATTTAGCTAAATCTTATTCATTTATTCTACAAAATTTATTAAAGGATAAGATCATAACTTTGGAAAATCCTTGACCTTTGAAGGAGCCTTATCCTGATTAGTATGATGGGAATTCTTTTTTTTAGTACCATCGTGTTACTAGGCATGTTACTAAGTGTTGCATGTGCCTATGTCATGAGATATAGGATCACATCGATGATGGTACCATCCATCTCATTGGGAAGAAGAAAAATAAAAATAGGTTAGTAGTGAAGGTAAATAGTGAGTTGCATATTTATACAGACCCATTTTTGTCTCACTCTGTGAACTTGATTATTGACCCTTCTGATGCTTCTCCTAAATGCTTGACATATGCTAATGTGGTTTCATTCATTCCTACTCCTCTAATGTAAGAAAGGTGGGGATGACAATCTATCCAACTCAAAATGACCTGACTCAAACAAGGAAATAACCTTTACAACATAATTCACTCCACTTGTCCCAAACACCCACCAAAAGGCTTGTAGCCCTCAAAACCCAACTCTTCACAATATATTTTAGAGAAGTTCATACAGGTACCTTCTTGTCACCTTGTAAGACTCACAATATGACCCAACACAACATATCAATAGACTTCATAAGGTTTCTTTGAGACAATATAGGAAACCATTAGACTGCCCCTATCCTAAAACCACCAATTAGCCCTCTTTTACAAAGGAGGTACCTCCAAATCGCCAATTTTCCACTAAATATCAATGGAAAGTCTTTAATTGTGTATCAAAACAACAAATTTCACCATTATTTCTTAGGTTTATGACCTCTAAGTCACTGTTCCATGAAACCCTCACTCTACATGCAAAATACCAAGGGTTTATTGAAACTCCTATATCCTGGCCTTACAAAACTCAAAAATTTCCTTCAACACATCAAAATGACTCTAGAAAAATGCAATCCACCCTTACATAGACAGTACCAACAACATTTTTCCAAAACCCAGCCTTAACTCACCATTTTCACATGGAAAAATGCACTGTTCAACCCTAGAGCATCCTCCCAAATTGAAAAACTTGAATCCTCTACATTTTAAACTACAAAAAAACCTAACCTATCACTAGATAAGTCATTCCAATGAGATATAGGGTTTGACAGTAGGTGGAATGACTAAAATATCATTTAACTTCAATCAAAACCCTTCACTGGCCTTTACTAGGTCATTTTTAGAAAATTATAGAGATCCCCTTCAAATCTTAATGAAAGACAATCAAACTTGATTCAAAAGAGAGTTAGAACATGATTATACAAAATACAATACATTTCAGTGCATAACAGAGACTGTATGTGCCATACAAAGCTTGGAAAGATCAGAAATACAATGAATTTGTAGAAATAACGTTGTATTCTATGGAAATGATTTCAAAACAAACATCAACAACCTCGTTCGAGCATTTTTGGAGGCCTTTTATACTTGTTCTCTTCAAACTATAACCACCCAATTCCTATAACTACTTTTCAAACTCCAAGACTTCAACTTCCACAAAAATGCAATTTTGCAACTTTTTGTGCTTGACAACATTTACAACAAATTATAATTTTTCTTTATCAACACAATTGAACCCCTAATTACCTAATATCCATAAAATATGAATAATTACAATGGATAATGATCTTAATGACCTTATTTAGACAAAAATACATCAAAACCTAAAGCCTACTCCTTAAAACCTTGAATTGATAAAAATCTTTCAATGGTGCCCATGCACCATCCTCCCCCGTAGCTTGCGACTGATTCGCCAAATGTGAATTTCACCTCATAGGACTTGTCTTTGAATAAAAAGCCCTGTCCCCTATACATTCGTACTCACCTAAATGGAACAATATGATAGGAGTCCTAGTTAACCCCATGAGCTGAGTGAATGTTATTACATAGGAGACGTATGGTTAAATTCATTGCATAGTGAAGAGTATGAGAAAATGAAATCTATTATACATACGCAAGACAATATCTCTCTTATGCCATATGGCTCTATAACTATTTCCATCCTAGTTGGACCTAGAGTTGTGGATATAACTAATGATGTCATTCTAGAATCGGATCTATTCAAGATGAAGTTGGGCATCCCATGGCTAGCTTCCATGAACAAACTTTCTTTTGTTATTCGCAAATGTTTGAAGTTCTCCCACAAAGGTGACATGCATGTTGTGTATGAAACTAGATACCAACTGTTGGTGTCTCATGGGGGTTATTCTTTGGATCACTTTTGGCCCTCCCTGATTGTTCTGCTCCCTCCTATAATGGACCTACTTTACTAAAATTTCGTAAAGTATAAAATCGAGGGCAATGGATAGCCGAAAGTGACTCACCCGGTAGCACAACAACAAGTTGTATCTTCCTCTTGAAAGGGAAAGGAGAAACCTACCCATACTCAAGGACCTACCTCTACCTCCCTCTTTGAAGAGGAGCTTTGGGTTACTACTCTTGGTTTCCACATAGGGAGTCTGATGGTGCCTACTTGGAGGAAGGCCAAGATTTAGATATCTGACCTTCCTACCTTGCCTCTGGGACCTTGGCCCTACCTTTATGGTAAGAGGAAATGTCCCCATGGGGAGTCCTCTATGTCTCATCCTTTGTAGCCTCCTATCACTCCTACCCCCAAGGCAGTGAATGGGAAGAGGCTCATTTTTGAGGCGTTAGAGCGGAATCATCTTGCTATTGCTCCAACTTCTTCTCAACTTCTCCCTCTTGTTCTCGTCAAGGATTCTCTCCCTCCACTAGAAATGTCCGTGATGAAAACTCTAGTGGTTGAATAGGAGTCCTCTGTTCTATCTCAACTTCTAGTCTCTAGCTCCTAGAGTCATAGGAACCGCCTTGCACTTGAGAAAAAGCATCAATGAAAGGCTCTGGCTATTAAGCAGGCCGCTTTGTAAATGAAGGAGGAGGAGTCGATAGTTTCCACTTCAACACCTTCTATTGCATCCTCCTCTCCTGTCCCCTTTACTTCAGTTCCATCAACTTCAATGTTGCTTCTAGCTCCTACTATGATCATAAGTGTTCCTAACTCGAAAAGGGTGTAGGTGTTTATTGCTCCTTCAGTTGAGCCACCCCTTCTAATGTCCCTTCCAGACATCCTACCATTCTCAAAGCATGTGGACATGCTCAATACCTCGGTGGTGTCCACCATGGTTTTCTCCTCTTCATCCATGCCTTCTACCTCATCCAAGGGGATCTCACATCCTCCGATGAAGTAGAAGATGGAGGATGACTCTGCTAGAAATGGGGATCAAAGGAGGGGTCCACCTTCTTCGAAGGGTGGTTCTGCATTAGCTTTTTTCATCCTTGTGACGGAGGAGGTTTGAACATCATCAAAGTTTTTCACTACTCCTGAGTCTCCTGATGAGCCTAGCAGTGAATCTCAAGCCCGACCTCCCTCACCTATTGAGTTAACACATGGAAATCATGTGAAGTGCATGTTTAATTCTCTAGACAAGGTCATGGCCTTATCAGTGATTTTGATCTTTGCAAAATTGTTGAATTTCACCCCACAAGAACTAAGAGGAGACCTTGAGGGGTCTCCTTCCTTGGCTCTTGTTGTAGGACAGTTAGAGGGTTCCCCCCTTGATATTCTACCCTTGCAAGCTCATTCACCTTCCCCTTATAATGATCTAGATTTGGAAGCCGATGACCTCTTATTTAATGAGGACTAGGGGGAACCTCTTCTTTATATGTAGAGTAGATTATGTGTGTGTTTGTCTTCCCTCGTACTTGCATTATATGTTCCTAGATGAACCTTGTTACCCTCATAGGTGCTTGGATATAGGAGTGTTTATGTGTTGTAAAATTTCCTCTATTTGTTACATCATTCTTCCTCTATTATGTGTATTGATTTTTGACAATTGGGGATGATGCAAAGTGTTGGGGGAGTTTAGGATTTTGTTCCATGTTGACCCAATTTTTGTTTACTTTGTCTTCTCATGCATTCTTCATAGTGTCTGATATAGTAGGGGGTTGATGATAGTTCATCAATATACTATTATACATACTTATCTATATTTATGAGTAGCTCTGACCCCAAAATATTAGAATACCCTTGTGTCCTTTGTTTTTAATGTTAGTTTTTCTTTTCTTGCATTTTTTCCTCTTATCTTTCATTCTTTTTTTGTGATGTTGTGGTGCTCATGTGTTGTCCCTCATGTACATGACAACATTACCATGGTTACATCTCACTATGTTTCGCGTGCCACAACATCACTTTTTCTTTCTTTCTTTTTCTCTCCTTAGGATGCCATGTGCCTCTGTGTTCAACAGAAACCATCCTAAGAGGGGCTATCATGTCAGCTTGATTTTCAAAAAATGCATTTGGTGGCCAATGAATATTTTCTTGAAAATATTTTCAAAAATCGCATTCCTCAACAAGGACCCTTAGTGGAATATTCTTCCTTCATCATGGGTTTGTAAAGAAATAATTTGAAAAACCTTCTCCTACAAGTGAAGCTCTGACCTTCCCCTTGTGAGGGGACCTTCTTCCTTTTAGATTCATTGATGAAGTAAACATATTTCAAAAGGTTTCCTTGATCTTGAATTGATTTTTGAAAAACACTCTTATACATTCAAAATGAGCATCCCTTGAGTGGACCCCTTTTCTTTTGAAGGGTTCCTAAGGGACCCCTTTGAAAGCTCTTCCTTCAATTTTTGACTGTCTATGTGACTGTCTACTTGCTTATTTTCCTGTGTGGCTGCTTTTTGCTTTGTATCATGTTTTATCTATGGATTAACATGTTTCTTTGAAAGTGTGCCTGCGAAGCTTCTTTCCAATCCAACTCTACAGAGTCCCCTTACATCGGGTATCCTTCACGAGAGATTACTTAGGAGTGCCTTCTTTGTAGGTTTGAGGGCCTATGAAGCGCTTATGTGCTGTGAGATTTTTCCATCGTTGGTCTGTGGGCCTTTAGTGCACTTTGATAAACTCTATAGCTCTGAGGATCTACAAAGTACTTTGTTTGAACCTCCTAAGGAGAGAGTACCTGTGGAGTTATTTTTCTGCCCTGTGCTTTCGAGCTCACCAGATTGTGGTCTGCTTCCTTGATGGTTTAGGTATACTTTTCTAAACTCTTCAATCTACTTTACTAAAAATTTGTTGACACTCATTCTTGCTAAAGTGGGGGAAAAACATATAGGAGTGAATTTGCACCGCTCTTGCAAATTTCCCTTTTACATCCCTCCACCTTAGAAAATCAAACCCACTGAATAATTTTACATCACCCACTTATCTTCCATCCACTTGGCACTTATCCTTTGTGTTAGTGGGGGAATTTTTGTTGGGGACACGTGCGCGGTGCACAGATGTTTGCACGATGCACTACCATCCCTAACAAATTATTGCCTCTAGAAACTGCAAGGATGTTACGTTCCCCATTGAGGATGAAGTGTAACACCTCTACATCAACCATCCAACCTGAGAATGACTCTTTCCCTCCCATTTTCATATTCAAATGCATCTATCTCATTTTCATTCCATCTTCTACAATATTTTTGACAATTCTACACACTAGCTTGATCTCTTGAGCATTACTTAGCAATTTGCTTCTCCATCAACTTCTCTAATAATGTGTTGTGCTACCATAGAAGTTGTGATCTTGGTGTCTTGCAAGACCTCCTTCATCATCGATGTGGTAATGTCAACTTTTCCAAGTTCATAGTCTTGCATTTTCCCTTCACTGGCCTTGAGTGCCTTTGGGTGGAGTTGGTATGATTTGTAATTAGAGGTTTACAATTCAAATGTATTTAACCTTAATTACAATTATTCCTGATCCAGAAAAAATTGCGTGACTATGTTGATTAACCATTGAAATTATAGACTAGATTCACTTTTACATAAATTAATGAAATTACTAATTACTAAAATGTTGTAATTAGAAATAATATATTGAATTGAAAAATAAATTGAAATGAAATTAGAGAGAATGATAGATAGAAGATAGAAGAATAAGACAAAAGAGGAGATGATGTCGGTTGATAATGGAGTTCATCCAATTAGGACTACATCTTCGGGCCCGCTTCTCAAGTAGGATCACTTATTAATGTTTCCAAGCAATAGAAATGCCTTGTTACAATATCCAAGCTCCAAAACTTGCATAAAATTTCTCACAATCTCCTCTCAACACTTTAAGACACTCAAAAGGCCTTCGTGCTTACAATATTCTCCTCCAAAGAATTATTTCTCCAAAATGAACTTCCCCAATAATTTTTCTTCAAGGAAATTCCCCCCCTTACAAAAAAATAAGACCCCCTTTTGTACAATTTTTTTATTTATTTATTCAAGGGGTAAACGCTTTTGACTGGAGCTATGAACCGGAATACATCCATTCAACAATACCACCCCAATGGGGTTTGAACCTTGGTGGAAAGAACAACAATGCCACCTTTAAACCATCATACCATGCCAATACTGACTTTTATACAAATTTATTTGCTAATATGGGTTAAAACTGTAAGCGTGTAAAAGGGGAAAACTAAGTAAACAATGCCTCTACACTTCTAAATAAGATATTGCATCTAAGATTAAGAAATTTAAACTAAATTAAACTACAAAATCTACAAAAATTTATCCTATTGCTCTCTAACTCTAAAGACTGAACTAATTTATTTAGCTCTCAGATTCTTAAGCTAATTAAACTATTTAGTGACACTTAGAGAATGAGAAATTAAACTAAGATGATTCTAATATGATTTAAGTATGCAATTCTATGCTAATGGCAGCCATGACTGCAAAAGGATGATGCTTGGTGGATGCTGGATGGTTGCTTCAATGCTGGATGGTTTGGATGCTTGAGTGCTCTAGAAACCTGCAGAGTAAGATTGCATTCGTTGGGATCCTTTTCTTGTAGCCCAAGAGCTATATTTATAGCTTTCACGGCAGCACAATTGCACAGGAAACCGGGATGAGGGGCTGTGATTTCCTCTGGAGAATCCAAAGGCATGGGATGAGAAGAAGGAGCTGATCATGGAGAATGGTTTCTCCCCATGAAAACACCAGGCAAGATAAGAGGGAAGGTGGGTGGAAGGTTGTTGAGAGAACTTCCTGCAAATTTTCCCTGAAGCTTTCCCGTGAATGGCAGTGCCATTAATTTCATTGGTGGGGAAATAAATATTTATTGGTGAGGGAATAGTGCAAACTTTATGCAATAAATTTAAATAATTTTAATTTATTTAAATTTAGCAAAAATGAGGAATAAATAATTTAATAAATCAAACTATAGGGTTTGGTTTTATTAAATTAAAGGAGAGTGATAATTAAATAAAAGATTTTTGACAATCTTTATTTAATTAAGAGGAAATGTGAAATTAAATAACACGAATTATTTAAATTGTGTATTAATTTTAAGATAAAAAGAGATAATGATAATAATTAAATAAAACAAAGTTTTTAATTTTGTTTATTTAATTAAGAGAGAATTAATGTGATAATAATTAAATAAAACAAAGTTTTTAATTTTGTTTATTTAATTAGGAAAGAAAAATAGGAGAATTTGATAAATGAACTTAATATAAATAAATATTCTTATTTATTTATTAAGTAGAGGAATTTTAAGATTAATTAATCAAATAAGGCGTATTCGGTTAATTGGATTCTCCAGACCATTTTTAGGTGTCTACATTTTGCCCCTCTTTGAAGTGATGTGTTTACACAGTGTTTCAAAGAATGTTTTTGCTTCGGCCGCCAGTATTGACGATTAAACATGCCCCAGACCTGCCCCAGATGATAAATTTTGAAAAGATAGTGATATATGCCCCCTCGGGAAATAAATTGGTGAATTTCAGATTTTTTTTATGAATTTTCAAAAATTTTGAATTTTTATGATGGTTTGATGATGAATTGATGAAGAAACAATTTATCTCCCGACAAGATTGTAAATGCCCCAGTAATTGAGAAGAATTAATTCCTCAGAATGAGAAATAAATAAATCGCACAAAATTTCCCCAAAAATAGCCTATAAATGCTCCAAAGGTCATTTTCAAAAGTCATTTGTGCATTGACTTTTACAAACTTTGAGATAGAGACCCTTCAGAGCATTCAGAGCTAGGATGCCAATCCCATACCACACCCACCGACTCGAGCGTGTGCGCCGTCACCAGCGTCCAGCCGATTATGGTCCTCCGGTATGTACCTCAAACTTTTCTTGTAATTTGCGCCATTGATTTTTGATGTATTTGCACGTGATTTTTAGTTTTAGCGCGCACGGAATGCAGTGTAGCGTGTCCGTGCGCTGTTGTAGCGCGTCATAGATTTAGCGCGTCCGGTCAATAGCGTAGCGCGTCATGTAGATTTTGCAGCGCGCTAGATGTTTTAGCGCGCCGGGTTAGTTTGATAGCGCGTCCGTGAAATTTGGTAGCGCGCCAGGAATTTTAGCGCGCCGGGTTTGTTCCGTAGCGCGCAAGGGTAGTTTTGTAGCGCGCCAGACTTTTTTAGCGCTTTAGGTTGATTTTGTAGCGTTTTGGGTAAAATTGATTTAAACATTGTGCGTTTTGATTTTTGTAGATTTTGTTTTTTTTTTATTCCATCTATTTTAGTGTTGATCTTGACTAAAATATATGGGAAACGATCTCATGATGAGCGAGACCTATTTGATTGATAACAATTACCCTCATGATAGGCGAGGAATAATTATGCATTCTGAATGATTGAACCCAATTGATAGATGAGGGTTTCTTGATAATCTGATAGATTGATAGAAAAAAGCACAATGTTTTGATTTGTTGATGATCTTTTGATATTCTGATAAAAATGTTTTGTTTTGCATGAGTACAGGAGCAGTTGGATGTGATCCAGGTGCGGGAGCAGTTCCCATGGCCGTTTGATATGATTTCGCGACTGTCTCCTGACGAGAGACAGCATATTGTTTCCTGCGGTTTAGCTACATTGTTGGACATGCCCCATATTAGACTTAATAGGGGTCTATTGACGGCTTTGGCGGAGAGGTGGCATAGTGACCACAACACCTTTCATTTACCCACTGGTGAGATGACAGTGACGCCAGAGGATGTATGGCGTATCCTTCGCATACCGTTCGTAGGAGAGATTGTGGTCCATGACTCGGAGGAGGTTGGTGGGGTAGAGGCCATGCAGAGGGTCTTTCAGGATCCCCACATTGCACGAGAGTGGATCCCATGGATAGACATATATGAGACATATGCTCCTCTTCCTTCAGTTTTGGCAGGTTTTGTTGGTGGATTCCTTTGTCCTGATAAGAGGTCAAAGGGTCTATCACTTGGATGGGGTCATGTGCTAGAGGGTCTAGTCGTTCATAGGACTAGATATGCTTGGGGCATGTGCATGCTTGCACAGTTGTACCATGATTTTCATTAGATTGTTTATCTTGGCGGCAGTAGTTTATCTACAGGGGCTACCCTTCTCTAGGTATGGGCATGGGAGCATATTGCTGTTACGCGTCCCGTACCAGTGTTGGCCAGACCAGCGACGAGGCCATATGTATTTCGATATAGAGGCATGCCTACCCAGCATATGATGGGGAAGCTTGAGTATTGGAGACGGATCGTTGACGATATTGAGGCAGTGACCTGGCGTCCGTACCTAGACTGTGATGTCTGGGACGAGGATGATATTGAGTTGGGGTTTTTATCCGATTCTATGTATTTGATCGGGAAGAGCCCCAGGGTTTTGGAGCGTTTCCTGTTTCGTCGGGTGTACAGACAGTACGGTATTGTGCAGTGTATGCCATTGGGTGTAGCACATTATGGACGGCGATGGATTGATGCACCTGATTGGGGTCCTTGCTTGCCCTACGGGGCACTTGTTGAGGCTTACCGTGCCTTGCAGCCATCAGCGTGGGATGTTCGGCGAGACATTGTTGAGGCACCTATTACACCTGAGTATGGAGAGTATCTGGCTCTGCACCCGCCTCCACGGATTACCATTCCAGATGAGCCAGCACCTGTACCGGTAGTAGCACCAGCAGCAGCACCAGCAGCAGCACCAACAGGGGGGATTCAGGTCGGTCAGCGACGGGGGAGAGAGGAGGATGTTGATGTCGATGTGGAGAGCAGCTCAGAGACTGACAGTGATGACAGTTCTGATAGCAGTGAGGATAGTAGTGGCGATGATGGTAGAGATGGGAGGGGACCGAGCGTAGCAGGTTCATCCGAGCCCTCCTCCAGTGCGCCTCGTAAGAGGCAGGCTGTGACATCCTCATTGGCAGATCCCTCAGAGGTGGCAGCCTTACAGGTGCAGGTGCAGACATTGCAGGGTCAGCTAGCTCAGTTACAGGGTTTATTAGCCCAGACTCAGGCTCAGACACAGGCACAGTTAGCCACTGCTCAGACTCAGATCACATCTCTGATTAGTGAGAGAGATGGGGCTTTACAGGTAGCAGCGACCGCATAGGCTCAGGTGACAGGATTACGAGCACAGTTGTCTACAGCCCAGGCACAGATCGTAGCCTTGACGTCAGAGTGGGATACCATTAGACGGACAGCTGAGACAGCACAGGAAACTGCAGAGAGGTTACAGAGAGTGGCAGATGGTACTTATGTGGCCGACTATATGCGAGAGGCTATGCGGGCAGGTGCGGAGATAGAGTTCTACCGGAGCCGTTATCATGAGCTGTGTCCCCCAGAGCAGAGAGCCAGCTATGTTCAGTCGCGCTCAGAGAGGAGTCGGTCTAGGATAGTGAGCAGAGGTGTGACACAGCCTCTTCGAGAGATCCGAGAGATCCTGGGACGTCCGGTGGTGGTACAGATACTGGTGCGAGACCTGCTCCTTCTGGTGGGAGTACTACTTGAGATTCTATGTGTAGCCATTGAGATTTATACAGCCATTTTTGACATGATGTTAGTTTTATTCTTTTCAGACTTCATTGTATACTTTGACAGTTGACGAGATATATATGTGCAGCGGTTCGATTGATCTCTGATATGATTTTACATGATTTATGTGATGGATGCATTGATTTTATGATGGATGCATTGATTTTATGATATTGATGTGATGGATGTATGGATTTATGATGTATTGATGTGATGGATGTATGGACTTTATGATGTGATGGATGCATTGATTTTATGATGGATGCATTGATTTTATGATATTGATGTGATGGATGTATGGATTTATGATGTATTGATGTGATGGAATTATGGATTGATTGATGTAATGGATGTATGGATTTTATGATGTGATGGATGTATGGATTTTATGATGTGACGGATGTATGGATTTTATGATGTATTGATGTGATGGATGAAATGATATTGATGATGTATTTATTTTCTTATGAGATGTAATGTATGATTATAAAATTGTGATTGATGATGTATGGAAATGTGATTTTGTGATAAATGGATGACTAATGATAAAATGTAATGATGTATGTAAATGAAATGTGATAAATGAATATGTGATATGTGTTAAGTGTATGATGAATAATGAGATGTGAATAGAATGATTTAAGATAAAATGTGATTTAAAATGTAATGACAAATGAGTAGATGATATTTAATGAATGATGAGATGTAAATGTAAATGAAATGTAATGATGAATGGAATGATATTTAATGAGATTGAATGTAATGATGTGATGAATATGTAATGATAAATGATGTATGGATAAATGAATATGTAATGATGAATGGAATGGTGTAACATAACGTGTATATGATGTCATGAAATGAGATTTTTATTGTGAATTTATGCATGTGTCAAGTATACTCAGCCGTTAGTAAGAAAAAGATAACATCATTTTGCGATTGAATCATTGTAACTTGTGCCATCCGTTTCTGCAGATGAATTTATGAATGCAATCTATGTTAACCATGCAAATGTCTATTTCATTAATGCAAACCTAAGTGTCACTTCAATAATCATTTAATCTACTTTGTATCATCACTGAGCTTTATTATTTTTAAAATGTTGAAAGTGAATACAAGCATCAATGATATGAGATAGACCAATGATGACCTGAGTATTTCTTTCATGATTTTTGATATTGCAAGCGAACACAAGCATCATGGTATGAGATAGACCAATGATGACCTGAGCATTTCTTGCGTAAACAGACAAGAATTAATCATTTTCTTAAGTGAATCAGAATGTCATCCATGATACTTGGTAGAGCACTTCCTGCGACAATTCACAAAATAATAACGACTAATTCACAAACAGCAAACAAAGAAAAGATATCATTCTGCTTCCTTACTTCTCTAGTTCAATACATCATTGAGTCACTCTAAAGAAATGATAATCAAATGATAAAATGAAAAGTACAACAATTCAAATTCTACTTAATGTATTTTCAAATCATTATTCAGATTAGATCATCAGTGTCGAGATGTGTGTGCTGATGTGTGCATGATTTTCCCAGATGTTTTGACCAAGTGATGCGACCTAAAAGACCTATCCTAGGGGTCTCGGGGACTGATCAAAGATTAGTCTTGCCTACGTTATACACGCAGAGACCACGTAGTTCGACTGACACAGACTCCACTTTTTGACTGATGCAGACTCTATTTTTGTGTTTTTGATTTTCTGATGTTTTTGGATTTTGGATATTCTGATGTTTTTGGATTTTGGATTTTCTGATGTTTTGGATTTTGATGGGTTTTCTGATGTTTTTGGATTTTGATGGGTTTTCTGATGTTTTTGGATTTTGATGGGTTGCCACTTGATGTTGTTATGTTTAACTGCCCTTCCATGCAAGCTGAAAGCCTACTTGTACCAGATAACATTAGGATGTTGCCCCCAAGCTAAGGTAAAACATGGTATCCATGCTATGATATGGATAGTGATGATCTCAAATGATAGAAGGAAATGATATGAAAGGAAACAATCGTAACAACACTGCACCTAATAGATAGAGGAGCTCTGGTGAAAATCACAAGTAACGCCTGTTTGCCAGGTTTTCATCACTTGTTTTTTATTGTGTCCTCTTTCTTTTCTTTTCTTTTTTTTTTTATTTTTTTTTTTTATTTCTCTCTTTTTCTGTCATCATGACGCCTGTTTGCCAGGTTTTCATCAAGACAACTTTATTGACCGTGCACTAGATATCCTCAAGTGTAGAATCGCCGGAGATGAATGTTGTTCATGGGCTCCTCCAACATGTCTCCCTCTGGTGTAGACAGTCGATATGCTCCTGATCCATAGACTGATATGATAACATAAGGTCCTATCCAGTTAGGTTCAAACTTTCCCTTCTTTTCTCTGTCTGCTTGATTTCTAGGGTTTTCCCGTAGGACCAAGTCTCCAATCTGGAAGACTCTAGGTTTAACCCTATGATTATAGTTTCTAGACATCCTTTGTTGATAGGTTGTTAAATGATTAACAGCTTGTTGTCGACGTTCATCAAGTAGCTCTAGTTCCTGAAGTCTAGAGACCCTATAATCTTCATCTGAAATGAGTCCCTTTAGTGAAACTCGAAAGGATGGGATTTCTACCACAATAGGCAAAATTGCTTCTGATCCATAGACAAGAGCATATGGTGTAGCTCCTGTTGGTGTTCTAATGCTTGTCCTATAAGCCCAAAGAGCAGGGTTTAGCTGAACATGCCAATCACGTCCCACTTCATTTATAGTCTTCTTGAGAATTTTGAGGATTGTTTTATTTGAAGCTTCTGCCTGTCCATTACCTTGAGGGTAATATGGGGTTGAAAAGCGATGTTGGATGTGGAACTTTTCACATAGCTCTTGGACGTCTTGGTTCTTGAAAGGCCTACCATTATCTGTGATGATTGACTGGGGTATCCCATATCTACAAATGAGATAATTAAGAATGAAAGATGATATTTGCTTTCCAGTGATTGTGGTTAAGGGAACTGCCTCCACCCATTTTGTAAAATATTCGGTGGCTGTGATAATGAACTTGTGTCCATTAGATGAAGATGGGTGAATTTTCCCTACCAAGTCTAGTCCCCACTGACAGAAAGGCCATGTAGTTGCAAATGGATGTAGCTCTTGTGCTGGTGCATGTATAAGATTGCCATGGATCTGGCATTTTGTACATCTTTTTACAAATTGATAAGATTCTTGCTCCATGTGTGGCCAGTAATATCCCAAACGAAGGAGTTTCTTGGCTAAAGATAATCCACTTGAATGTGTACCACAAATTCCTACATGGACCTCATGTAAAGCGGAAGCGGATTCGTCATGTTCTAGACAACGTAAAAGAGTACCATCTAGGCCTCGACGGTAAAGGGTGTCAGCAATAATGGTATGTTTGGCAGATTGGCGTATGAAGTTGCGCTTTTGGTTGTGAGAAAGATCTGGTGGTAAGACATTATCTTTCAGATAAGTATAAATGTCTCCATAAATGGAGGATTGGGCCCTATCCAAAAGGCTTATGGTTTGGGATTTGGGATTTGCGTATGCAGGATTTGATACTTGTTCTACAATAAATCGATAACGATCTTGCGTTTCAGGCATTTGTAGAAGAGATGCTATTGTGGCCATGGCATCTGCTGCTTTGTTCTTTGATCTTGGTATCTGCTCAAATTTGATTTCTATGAAGTATTTTCGTAGGTCATCCACCAGCCTTTTGTACAAAATCAGTGTGTCATCCTTAGTTTGATAATCATTATTGACTTGATAAATGATTAACTGGGAGTCTCCATACACCTGTAGTTCTGTGATCTTCCATTCAATAGCTACTTTCATTCCAAGGATCAAAGCTTCATATTCTGCCACATTGTTAGTGCAACGGAAGGTAAGCCTGTATGATCGCGGGATTGTGTGCCCAAGAGGTGTGACAAATAAAATTCCCGCTCCCGATCCATGTTGTGTGTAGGATCCATCGAAGTAGAGTTGCCATGGTTGTGTTGTTATATTGAGGATATCTGCATCGGGAAATTCCATGGTCATATGATGACTGTCAGATAATGGAGCTTCTGCTAATTGATCGGCAATGGCTTGTCCTTTGATAGCTCGCCTTTCCACATACTGAATATCAAACTCACTGAGGAGCATGACCCACTTTGCCAACCTTCCTGTTAAAGCTGCTTTGCCCAGTAAATACTTGAGAGGATCAATTTTTGCAACAAGCTTGATAGTGTGAGTAAGCATATAGTGTCACAATTTTTGTGTTGCAAATACTACTGCTAAGCATGATTTTTCAATGAAGGTATAGTTTACTTCATGTCCATTGAGTGTCCTGCTGATATAGTATATAGCCTGTTCCTTTCCTTCATTATCCTCTTGTGCTAGCAAGGCTCCTAAAGAAATGTCTGTTGTTGCAATATATAACAATAATGGCTTGTCTTCACTGGGTGGTACCAAGATTGGTGGTGTCATCAGATAATGCTTGATTTGATTGAAGGTACTCTCACACTGTTCATCCCATTTGAAAGGCACATTTTTATGCAAGAGATGGTTGAACGGATGACACCGATCTGCTAGTTGGGAGATGAATCTTCTGATGGACTGTAGTCGGCCTTGTAGAGATCTTAATGTGCTGATATTCTTAGGAGGTGGCATTTCCATAATGGCCTGGACTTTTGCCGGATCTACTTCAATTCCCTTTGTAGAAACTATGTATCCTAGGAGCTTTGCTGATGTTACTCCAAAGGCACATTTCTTTGGATTCAATCTAACTTTGAATTTTTCCAACTTGTCAAATATTTTGGCCAATATCTCTAGATGTCCTTCCCTGGTGTAAGATTTTGCTAAGATGTCGTCCACATAGTCCTCCATGAAGGTATGCATCATGTCGTGGAAGATTGTTGTCATAGCCCGCTGGTATGTAGCTCCTGCATTCTTTAACCCAAAAGGCATGACATTCCAGCAGAAGGTGCCCCATGGACATGTAAAGGCTGTCTTTTCTTGGTCTTTAGGAGCTATCTTGATTTGATTGTATCCTGAAAATCCATCCATGAGTGATAGCATTTTATGGCCGGCTGTGAGATCTACAATCATGTCTATGTTTGGCAAAGGAAAATCATCCTTTGGACATGCTTTATTTAAATCCCGGAAATCAGTACATATTCTGATGGTGTTATCTGGCTTTGAAACAGGCACAATGTTGGATATCCATTCCGCATAGTCAATAGATCTGATAAATCCAGCATCAAGTAATTTCTTCAAGTCATTTTTCACTAATAATGCAACATGTGGATGCATTTTTCTCAGCTTCTGTTTTACTGGTTTAGTGCCAGCTGGTAAGGATAAGTGATGCATAATGAGATCTGTGTCCAAGCCTGGCATGTCAGAGTATGACCAAGCAAAATTGATGCATCGTTCTTCAAAGAATTTGATAAAATCTGGCTTTTCTGTATCTGTCATGGATGCGGCCAGGTGTAATATTCTTGCTTTTTCCGCTGTGCCAATATTAATAGACTGTGTGGGTTCTATTAATACTGATGACCTGTCATGGTAATGTTGCGGGAGAATGTCAAACCTTCCATCCTTTGGTGCCTCAATGAGGTTTTCGCCATCGGATGCGTTCTTTATTTTTACTATTTTAGGATCAAATACTGCCATAGAATGGTTTTCACCATTAGATCCATTTTTTTCTTTCATATTTTTGCAACTGGAAGGTTTGGCATCCTCCTGCCTAAAAGCATCATTAAAAGAAGTATTGGTAGAACAAGTATCGGATTCCTCACAGCAAAGGTAGTTAATAATGGAGGAGTCATTGTCAAAAACAGGGAGATTAATAGGATGTTGGGCTTCCCATTCGATAAGTTCGGGATGTAGTAAAGGCAATGAATCATTAGATGGGTTGAGGTCAGCGATTGTGAAAGCTCGGACGGAAATGTCGTCTAGGTTGTCTATGGTTATGTCGAGGCCTACAAAGGCATTTTCTTCCACATCATTTATCTCAATCGATGTCCGTTCATCTTCACTTGAGTCATCGAAATTTTGTGTTTCAAAGACAATAGGATTAAAACTTGAGCTTTGACCCTCCTCGTGATTGAGGGTATACTTTTTGATAATGTCAACCTGAATATCTTCATAGGAAATTTCTGATAAGTTGTCCCACTCATACTCATTTGAATCTGTTTCAGAATTATCTCTTATTTGAAGAATACGCTCCACAGTTTTATTGGTGATTTCTGCTCTTGCTTTTTCTATGTATCCTAGTCCAGTTTTTTCCTTATGTTGGAGCGTAAGAGGTTGGATTGGTTCTGTTATGCCTTGTTTCCTTAATCCAAGAGGTCCCTGTCCTGAATATCCCATCTTCTCAAGAATAGTTTTTCCTTTCCCATATTGAGTTGTCTCTATGATGTTACTTGTGGAAGCGGGGGCTTCCTCATCTTTATAAAGCCAATTTAGTATGGCCTTATCTTCTGATTCTTCATCTAAGCTCCCAGCTTTTACAAATCTGCCATCTAATGCTGTTGTAGATTGTTCTGAAGTGTGGGTGTTTGTAGATGGCTGTCCATATGTTTGTAAAGAGGGTAATATTTGTGATAGATGAAATGAGTGTCCAACACCATATTCACTAATTCCTTTGTCACTTATCTGTACTTCCTTGGTGAATTGATGTGAGAGTGGAGCCAATTGTTCTCCAACATTTGAAGAGTTAGATTGTGCCATCCTTATCTCTTGTGATTTTTGTTGTTTTGGAAGCCACTTTGAAATGAAACTTTGCTGTTGCTCACTATCTGATGTGCCAACTTCTCTATTGTTAGGTATGAATGTATCCTGAGATGTCTTCAATGTATGACAAGCTTGGGTGTCATTGTAGTCTGCTGTGATTGTTACCTCCTGTCCATTGACGGGAAATTTTAGGCATTGATGATAGGTAGACGGTACTGCTTGCATATCATGGATCCAAGGGCGTCCCAATAGTATGTTGTATGTCAGTTCCCTATCTAAGACTTGGCAAACCACTTTTTGGACAGTAGGCCCAACTTGAATGGGTAATATGATCAATCCTGTAGAGGACCTTTCTTCTTCATCATATGCTTTGATTGTGATTTTTCTTCTGGTATCAATGGCTTCATCTGAGTATCCTAGTGCACGAATCAGCTTTAAGGTACAAATATTTAAACCAGCCCCTCCATCTATCAGGACACGTTTTACACGATGTTTGTGGATAAGGACTTCAATGTGAAGGGCAGAATTATGCGGGTGGTTGAGTGATACATCATCATGTTCAGAAAATGAAAGGCAATGAGGTGCAGATAGATGTCCCACCATAGCTTGGAATTGACACACATCCAGATTGTTAGGTACTGTAGTTGATACGAGAGCTTGTTCAAGAACCTCTTTGTGTGATGGGGAGATCTTCAAAAGTTCCAAGATTGATATTTGAGCTGGTATTTTCTGCAATTGATCGATGAGATTATATTGATTGGAGGGGGGATCCACTGATGGGGATGATATTGATGCTCCTTTCAATATAACTTTGGATTGCGCCCTTGTTGTGGCATTAACCGGTTGGTACTCTTGTTTCCCTTTGAGTGTGACTACATTGATTTGGTTTTCGGATTTGTCCATATGTTGTACCAATTTGGTAGGTGTAATGTCATTTTTCTGGTTGATTTGATTGCATAACTCTTCATCCTCTTTGGCAGCAGAAAGACAAAGGATTGTTGCGTCATAAACATAACCAACGTTTTTACCTTTGGTGTTTGTGGAAGAAGATTCTCCCTTTTGATAATTGGGTAGAGGATTTTTGAATGTTGTATGATCCTTGTTTGTTTGAGGGCCCTCTACAAATACTTTCTTTTGATCTATGAGGTCTTGTACCACATGTTTTAATTGCCAACAATTTTCAGTCATGTGACCTTTATTTTGATGATAGTGACAGTAATGTAAGTCATTTCACCATGATGGTTTGACTTGAGGGTCCCAATTTCTAGCCTCTTGCACTTGAATGAGTTTTTCGTTTAAAAGTTCTTTGAGGACCGATTCCAACGATTGTCCTAATGGCATGAATTTTCATTTATTGGAGGGTCGTTGGAATGATTGGGTTTTCGTTTCTC
The DNA here is from genome assembly GCA_007258455.2 of Sequoia sempervirens. Taxonomy (NCBI): domain Eukaryota; kingdom Viridiplantae; phylum Streptophyta; class Pinopsida; order Cupressales; family Cupressaceae; genus Sequoia; species Sequoia sempervirens. The sequence goes on from VDFB02135103.1 coordinate 45,069, forward strand.
CACTGTTTTGATTATTTCCTTGGTCACTACTTTGTTTGATATTAAAACCATTGTTTTGTTTGTTTGTAGTAGTTGGTGTCAAGGTGAATACTGGTTTAGATGTATGTGCATCGACTATGGTATCGGTATTCTTGTTCTTTTGCCAAAATCTTGGCTTTTCGTTGTTGCTGTTAGAGGAATGGTTATTGTTTGAACCTTCAGTGAAATGTTTGATTGTTCCTCTTTTGATTAGAGCCTCTTCGATTTTAAGCCCTTTTTCGATAACTTGTTCAAATGTGGATGGACATTGTAAGTCCAATCTGTAGTTCATGTCATCTACTAAGTTATCAATGAACATCTCTATCTTCTCCTCCTCAGGAATAGATCTAGGGTATTTAGCAAATAGCCTTCTCCATCGTTGGAGAAAAGAGAGAAACTTTTCGCCCTTTGCTTGTTTGGTGTTGTAAAGTTCTTTTAAGGTTACCCCATGTTGGATGTTGAATGAGAAGTGTGTTATGAACCTATTGATTAGTTCTTCAAAGGATTGAATTCCAGGTTCTAATTTAGAAAACCACTCCATGCAAGTGTTTCCTAGGCTTCTTGGAAATAACCGTAGTAAGTAAGAGTCCTCGTGTGCGAACTCTATGCTCATAGCTCGAAATTCTTGTACGTGGTCAAACGGATCAGTTCTCCCATTGTATTTGTTGTATGTTGGGTACTCACAATACCTTGGAAATGGTATCATGTTGATGCTTGAGTCAAATGGATAAGGGCAAATGTCTTGTAATAGATACCTCTTTGTTGGCCCTTGTTGGATATTCTGGAATTGTAATTGTAACTGTTGGATTTGTCTTGTCAAAGCATCTATTTGATTTGGATTCTCTATATTAGTTGAGTTAGGTGTGGTTGCTTCCTTGAGTTGATTGACATCAAAGTCTTTAGGAAGCTTAGCACCTTTGTCAGCTAATAAGAGAAGATACTTTTCCATGTCTTGCTCTAGCATCTTTTCCATAAATTTATGGAAATGAGGGTCTTGTTGCACTTTCTCGATTTCTTCTGCAGTTATTTCCTTCTCATGTGAGTTAATAAGAGGATCAGTGTTGCTATATCGTCCCCAAGGGTTTTCTTCAGTCATGGCTGCTATTTTTTCGTTTTCTTGTTCTTGTTGTTTTTGATATGCTGCTCGCGTGAAGATAGGCATACAAACGTTAAAAGGTTTACCCTAGACTTTGATCTTGGATTTGATTGGATAAGTGTCAAGTTGTTGATTTAAAATCTGATTTTGTTTTGTCTAGTTTCGTGATGAAAGGATGATAGAATCCTTGATAGGAAATTTTGACAGAAAATCTTAGATTTTGGTGATAACGACACTATGCAAGATGCTGCAAGATTTAGGTATAGGGGTAAAGCTTTTTCTTTTTGTATGACTATTGTGTTCTGGACTGTAAAAAAATTGTTTTGAACTGATAGAAACCTTGTATTTGATATGGGCAAGCTGACAGAATGTCCTATTAACTCTCTGTTTTTCGGGTTTTATGGCGCGCTAAAACAGATACCGGGCGCACTAAAACAGAGACTAGGCGCGCTGAAACAGAACTCAGGCGCGCTGAAACAGAAACCGGGCGCGCTAAAACAGAGATCAGAGGCGCTAAAACAGAGACTAGGCGCGCTGAAATATAAACCGGGCGCGCTGAAACAGAAACTGGGCGCGCTAAAACAGATACCGGGCACGCTAAAACAGATACCGGGAGTGCTAAAACAGATACCGGGCGCGCTAAAACAGAGACTAGGCGCGCTGAAATAGAACTCAGGCGCGCTGAAACAGAAACCGGGCGCGCTGAAACTATGACCTGAAGGGGTTTAAGACAAAATTACCTTATTCTATGAAACTCACTTGGTCTGGTATCATATTGGATGGCCGGTTGTGGGATGTATTCAGGACGAATTCTCTGACTATGATTGTGATGTTGCCTAAGAGCTCTTCTTTGAAAGTATGCTTGTGAGTCTAAGGGAGCTACGGCGTAGTCATCTGTATAACCTCTAGAGAAATCGTGATACCTATGAATAAAGGTTCTATGTTGGAGTAGAACTTTCCTGCTTTGATATAGAAACCTTTGTTTTCTTAGGAGTTGTTTGTAGGCAAGTGTCCTTTTTGGTTTTCGGATTCGTTTGGCAAGAGATTTCTTGACAAACTTGGTGGATACCCAATCTCGAATCATGAGAAATCCACAAGTGTTTTGATTTTTTAAGGATTTTTGTGATGATCTTATCTGAGTTTAATGACAGAAAACACAGCAATCAAGAATAGAATGGTTTTAAAATCCTAGAATCTAAACAAGTAGTGTATGTTCTCAAGAATCAATGATTCTTCTTGATTTTTACCGGTTTGATAACAAGATAAGACAATTCAAACAGACTCACTCCTAGAGACAAAAGGTCATCGTTATATACTCGAATGGCCCACAGCTTGGAATTGCGTCGACTCACACAGCCATGTCACCCCCTAGAGGGCGCCCGTGTTTTTGTCTTTTCCAGGTGCGTACTCAGAGTGACGGAAGTGGATACCGGATCCCCTGAGCAAATAGTCCTTGGCAATTATATGGTGAGTGCTTGAGGGTAGATTCTTCCCCGCCCCTGCACCGCCGAGTATTACAATGTTCGGAAACTGACAAGCGTGCTTCTAGTTCTAGGTTCTTAGATATGGTTTCCGTTCGGAGCGGCAAATGGATAAACTCCCTCGAGAGACCTCCCAATCTTTAAAACAAAGATTTTGGGGATGGTTATCCTGCGCACTTCCGTTGAAAGAGGGTTTCCCCAAATTCACATAAATTTTAAAGTGGGTTGGAATACCATGGCTTTTGGCTGTCCCCACTCAGGTCGTTCCCGTAGGGTGAGTACTTTTTCCCACTACGGCAGGCCTGTCTAAAGGTTTTAACAAAAGCATAAAATGCATAAAGTAAGTGGTGAGTCTGGTATTCTGATGCACCCAGTTAAGGGGAGAGCATAAACCTGTCACCCAAACACAGCAAGATTTTGTTCTTTTTAAGCCCAAAAGACAAATGATTTACTTCTAATGGAGATATTGCTCCATGACAAGCAAAATGTTCAATTTTAAAACCTCAAAATAGAAGTGTGATGTTTCTATCCTAGGATTGGTACATTTTTAATCCATTTCTATCCTAGGATTGATAAAATTTTAACCATTTCTATCCTAGGATTGGTAAATTTTAATGTTTCTACCCTAGGATTGGTAAATTTTAACCAAACAGAAAGAAATAAAAGAAATCTGGCCGCGGACGCGTCGGATCCAGATGAAATAAATGACTTTAACTGAAAAGAAATGGCACGCTGGAACAGAAACCAGGCGTGCTATAACAGTGACCGGACGCACTGGAACAGAAACCCGGTGCGCTAGAACAGTTACCGGGCGCGCTGGAAAAAGAACCCGGTGTGCTAAAACAGAATCCCGGCGCGCTGTAAAAACTCTCGTTCCCGCAAAAACTTTTACGCCGATTCCTGTACGACAAAATTTTCAAAAATTAGTAAAATTCGGGGTATTGCCTCATGGTGGGCGCCATTCTGTAAGCGTGTAAAAGGGGAAAACTAAGTAAACAATGCCTCTACGCTTCTAAATAAGATATTGCATTTAAGATTAAGAAATTTAAACTAAATTAAACTACAAAATCTACAAAAATTTATCCTATTGCTCTCTAACTCTAAAGACTGAACTAATTTATTTAGCTCTCAGATTCTTAAGCTAATTAAACTATTTAGTGACACTTAGAGAATGAGAAATTAAACTAAGATGATTCTAATATGATTTAAGTATGCAATTCTATGCTAATGGCAGCCATGACTGCAAAAGGATGATGCTTGGTGGATGCTGGATGGTTGCTTCAATGCTGGATGGTTTGGATGCTTGAGTGCTCTAGAAACCTGCAGAGTAAGATTGCATTCATTAGGATCCTTTTCTTGTAGCCCAAGAGCTATATTTATAGCTTTCACGACAGCACAATTGCACAGGAAACCGGGATGAGGGGCTGTGATTTCCTCTGGAGAATCCAAAGGCATGGGATGAGAAGAAGGAGCTGATCATGGAGAATGGTTTCTCCCCATGAAAACACCAGGCAAGATAAGAGGGAAGGTGGGTGGAAGGTTGTTGAGAGAACTTCCTACAAATTTTCCCTGAAGCTTTCCCGTGAATGGCAGTGCCATTAATTTCATTGGTGGGAAAATAAATATTTATTGGTGAGGGAATAGTGCAAACTTTATGCAATAAATTTAAATAATTTTAATTTATTTAAATTTAGCAAAAATGAGGAATAAATAATTTAATAAATCAAACTATAGGGTTTGGTTTTATTAAATTAAAGGAGAGTGATAATTAAATAAAATATTTTTGACAATCTTTATTTAATTAAGAGGAAATGTGAAATTAAATAACACAAATTATTTAAATTGTGTATTTAATTTTAAGATAAAAAGAGATAATGATAATAATTAAATAAAACAAAGTTTTTAATTTTGTTTATTTAATTAAGAGAGGATTAATGTGATAATAATTAAATAAAACAAAGTTTTTAATTTTGTTTATTTAATTAGGAAAGAAAAATAGGAGAATTTGATAAATGAACTTAATATAAATAAATATTTTTATTTATTTATTAAGTAGAGGAATTTTAAGATTAATTAATCAAATAAGGCGTATTCGGTTAATTAGATTCTCCAGACCATTTTTAGGTGTCTACAAAAACCATTTTATTTTGCAAATATACCCATATCTCCTAATTACAACATGTAATTTTGCAAATTTCCCTTATTTGCAAAAATATCTCCATAAATTCCCCTTTACATCATAAAAATCATTTAAAATCCCCTAAATATCTTTTTAAAATATCCTAAAAAATCCTTTAAGACAATCTTATACAACATAACATATTTATTTTAAAGCTCCTCGGGCTATTACACCCTCTTTTAGTTTTAGGGAGATTTTTTTTTTTTTGAAAATAGCGGGTTAATCTTTTAAATTTGGGAGATTCGGGCTTAATATATTGAATAAAACAAAATGATGCTCACAACTATCTCAACACCACAAAATGGTGGAATGGTGGAGAGTGATTTTGGGGGTGGTGGGGTTGGAGGTTCGACCCCCAGGTCCATCTATTTTTTAGAACATAGTTTAGATTTATTCTTCATCAAAACTAAGCAGCACCATATGTAATACAAGGCACAATGCATGGCACAATGATAGGCAGGTTGAATGGAAAGTGGGAAGTCACGAGGTCGAACCCCATCAAAATTTTAGTACACTGTTCAACCAACCCGAACCCATGGAGGAGAGAGAGTGTGCCACATGTCAAATCATGATTGGTCGAAGAATGCCACATGTCAGCCTATCACTAGACCATGTCAACACCTTGTCATTGCTGACTAGATGCCACATGTCAATCCATGACTAGTCCACACCATCATCTGCCACGTCATCATCATCTTCCATGTCAGGTACTAACATCATCAAAGTTAACCAGAATCAAACTTTTGACCAACCTTTGACCAGCATAACTTTCACATACGAGCTCCGTTTTCAAAACCGAATATAGTTCCGAAATTAGCGTGATGGGCACTACAAGTTGGAATCATTTTTGTTTCATTTTGAGAAGATCAATTTTTTGCCTTTTTGAATGCTTGATTCACATGTTTGATCAGACCTTTGACTATGCATAACTTCTACATACGAATTCCTTTTGAGCCCGTTCATGTTTCGTCAGGACCGTGTTGGCGAGCTCTACGTGATGATGCTAGTTTTTTGAGATTCTAAGACTATGAAATTGTTAGGTTTTTTGGATCCACCTGGATCATTCCTCCCCATTGAGAAGCTTTTGGACCTCCAAAAGGTCTGTTTTATGTACAATTTGAGCTAGGGAATTGTCACCCCACTTTCTCAGTACCATCTGTCCTTCTTATTGAAATTTTTAACATGTGACCCATCACAAACATAGATAAATATGAGATAGGTTTTCTGATACAATCAACTGCATGTTCATTAATATTCACTGCCACATTCATCATCCACAAA
>VDFB02135104.1:0-17750 GCA_007258455.2 Sequoia sempervirens
CAATGAATCTATACAATGGTCTTCAACTGAGTTTTCTGATATATTCCCCAGCAGAGTCGCTAATTTGTTAACTCTCAAAAACATAGGCGGAATGCCTCAAGAGGCTACCAATCTCTTGATACGCGGTAAAAAATAAGGTCAAAAGCATTCAACCTTCTACTCTTCAGGTGCTGCCAGACCTAGGCGGGTGTACCTATCTAAATGAAACAGGCTTGACTTGTGATTATCTTTCTTGCACGATGATTTGTCCACAATGGAAGATGAAAGTGAACAAATGAAACCAAACTTGATAGCAATAGCAAAAGCAATCTTCTTATCTAAATCCTAAAATACTCAATTAACAGATATAAAGAAACTGGATGAATGAATCTTAATGATGAAATTACAGAGACCAGTTCCTTATTGGGTATGCGTAGTCAAATGAAATAGAAATGGGCAACTTATCTTGGCAGAAACTCAAATTGTCAGCATATGATCTGTTTATAACTTGTATAAACATGCAAAATTATCACTACTAAGCTCTACTTTGATAATCTAGATGAATCTTCCTGATTACTGTGATCAACCAAAAGGATTTAATCTCTACTTGAGAGAACCGATCTATTAATACCTGAGAAACAACAAATGTGCACTGATAAACTGAAAGTAAACTTGTTACATCAATTTAAATAACTAGAAAGAATCAACTTGGAGACAACTTAGCAATACTTTTCAAAAAACTCAACAGACAATTGACACCAGAAATAACCTGCCACACTAACTGACTTTCATTGAAATCGCCATTTGAAAACATGCAACATAGCCTCTGATAAGAGAATTCTACTCTACTGTATCCATCTCTAATCTACTGTCTCTATCTCAGATTTGATTTTTGATATTACATTTAGGAGTGCATATTTATACACCAACATTTGAACAAACTCATCATTTCAAAATTCCATGTCGGCCAAAAATCCATATCGACCAACTGTTATCATCGGGAAAATCCATGTCGGCCTGCAACAATATTTAGCAATTCTTATGTCGGCCACAGTGTTTGAGACTTTGTCAATCATTCGCTGTAACATCCCCGTGAGTATGCTGAAGGCAATTAAATCGTTAATCGTCCTATGGTCGCTGCTTCGCTGTGACCTTGTGATGTCAGGGAGACCTCCCGTAGACCAAATTACATTTCACCAAAAGCCCTTAGTGTTTTCCCAGTCACCAAGACATAGGGAGTTTCTCATCAAAAATCACTTTTGTTTTAATCACTATCGCTATGACCACACGATCTTGGAGAGACTTTTGAGTCACTGTGACATATTGGTTCTCATATCGACAAATTCTCCTTTGTGTTATCGGCGAGACCGAAGGTCACTCGTCGAGACATTACTTCGAAAGCCCTGACTCTTCCCAAGATGTATCTTTTCATCTTGTGTGTCAGTGAGACATATGTTTATCGAGGAGAGGTCCCACAGAGTTTACTAAGTCATACTAAAACCCCTTTATTCCCCTTATGTGTCGTTGTGACATAAATCCTTTCTCACTGATGAGTCTATTTGCCTCATGTATGTTGATGTGACTTCTAACTATCGGGGAGACATCTTGTAGAATACACTTTGTTTCATCGAAAGTCACCCCGAGCTCTCCTCTATTCACTAAGATGACACAAACCTCTCACCAAAAGCCACAATAAAGAAACCTTTTAAGCTCCGTCAGCGAGACATACTGAATTTGCTAAGACTTCAGTGCAATGGCCAAAATCCTGCCGATATGCTTATCCAAACATGGGTCAGTGAGACAGAAAATCTTCGGTGAGACTACATACCGAATACAACACTTATGTCGATATGTCCCTCCTTTGTTGTCGAAACAACATGTTGGTCACGCCGAATGATGAATACACAAGACCTGTGATCACCAAGACATCGAATGAGTCTTGCCGATAGGCAATACAAACTCACACAAGCAGAAACATAATATGAATCAAGAAAACCCTTGACCACCACAAGCCATTAAGAACAAGAATGTGAAAAATGCAGACATAGATGATTTTACGAGAAAAATATGGGGAAAATATGGAAACTTATGAGCATAATCAATATGTAAAAACATTGAATTTCTGATTCTAACAGGGACGGAAAAGTGAAAACTAATAAATAACGCGCTCGCGTTATTTCTTGTTTTGGGAACCCTCGAGCCTTATCTTTGGTATTTGCTTTGGAATACCAACCCAAAGGTTTGGAGGGCACTCCCAACAACCAGAGACGTGTTTTTTGCAAATTCTACAATTTTTCACATAATTGGGTTTGTGCTCACCGTTAGGATTGCATATGGTTCAATATCGACAAAATTGAACACATGGGTAATGTTAAATTATCTCTTAGCTTTTCAATGATATATTTTTCACTTTAGACAATGTAGGGCCTTTTCATCCATAATTTCTTTTATTGTATGTTTGTTTTGTCAAAAGGTGTTTGGTTTTTTTTTCGTTATAAATTAACCATTCATCGGAATTTTAAATAAATAATTTTTTTAAAAACTAGACTCCATTCTACAAATTTTAAAAAATAAAAATTGAAAAAAATCAATTACTTTCCAAAATTTGTAGGGGGAGCACGACCAAATTCTACTTTTTAGGAAGTGCCTACTTAGAAAATTGAAAAAATCAAATATTCATTAAAAAATTATCAAAAAAATTGTACATCAACTAGATACTATTAGTTGACTTCTAACCATAGCGATTTTAAAAATACTAAAAAAAGTTCACCGTGCTCAGGTCATACAAGAGTTGCTATGTTATGTTCTTTTGACAAAAACAACACCAATTTGTGTACACCCTTTTGTTGAACCCATTAATCTCAACCAGTTTCAAAATAAATTAGTAGTTTAGAAAGTAGACTCAAAGCACTTCGATCCTTGTTTTTGTTCTATCTCAAAATTTTGAGTGTAACTATCCTCATTTTCATGTCCAAGGTCAACATTTCCTAATTTCAGAAAAAAAGTGGCCACTTAAGCCCCCTTTTGGGAACCATCTTGGTGCACTTGCAGTTACTTCTAGTAATTATATTTCCTAATGATCCTATTTGCATTGCTTTAAGGTAAACATTATGGAGGTTTCTCTCAACAGTATCCCAAAAGGCTTTGTAGAAATCTCAAGGGAAGCCATTGAGGATAAGAGCCTTGTCATCATTCATAGAAAAAAATGTCTCAATATTGTCTTGGGTAAGGGCTTGATCACACAAGATGTGATGGTAATCTAACACTACAAGGAACAACCTCAAGGCATTGTTGCAAGGCATGACACCTTGTAGGTGTGTAGTCCTGGGCAACAAAAAAAATTTCATAGTGATAGACATAGGCGTAGACTTATTTGTGAAGTGTAGGCTAGTAGTAACCAATGTTTAATATTTTTAGAGTTGTCCTTTTAGCTGCAACGTGCCCTCCACAAGGCTCATCATGACAAGCCTTCAAGATATCATAGACTCCATCCTCCTTGATGCATCTTATCATTATGTTATTAGGACCTATATAAAAGAGACAACCAACTACCCATGAATAAGGGAAACTACGTTCCACTAGATGGTGCTTTTTTTTGGGTGAGAGATGTGGTGGTGTCCTTCCTGAAACCAAATAATTAGCTATATCTACATACCAAGGTGTCTGCACTGAGAGGGAAAAAAAATGTTCATCTGGAAAGGAGTCATCCACTATGTTTCTATTGATTTTTTTTATAGTCTTGAAAGTAAATCAGCTACTACATTTTATTTCCCTATTTTATCCATAATGGTTATATCAAATTCTTGCATTAGCAATAATCATATGACAATTCTTCCTCTAATCACTAGTTTTTCATCAAATATCTCATCGTTGTACAGTCGGTATGAATAAAAATAGAGTATCTAGTGATGTAGTGTGTGAACTTATTAATAGCATATACAATTGCTAACATTTCTTTTTTCAGTAACTGTATAGTTAAGTTCAACAACTTGAAGGCTTTTACTAATATAGTAGATTGCATATTCCAAATTCCCTTCCTTCTATCTTAGAACAACACCTATGTTAAAATTAGAAGCATTTGTATGTATATGGAATGGAATTGTCCAGTTAGGCCCTCTTAAGATAGGTGTCTTTGTAAGGGCCGTTTTGAGTGCTTCAAAATCTTCTTAGTAGGTAGGGGTCCAATCAAATTCAATGTCCTTAGAGAGGAGGACAAACAATGGAGTTCTTATCTTACTGAAATCCTTGATAAACCTCCTATAGTACCCTGCATACCCAATAAAACTTTTGACATCCTTTTTCTTTTGAGGAATAGGTAGAGTGGAAACCACTTCTATCTTATTAGGGTCCACCTATATTCCTCTACTGGACACAAAGTGTCCCAAGGCCACTCCTTTAGTCATCATCATGAAGTAGTTTTCATGGCTCAAAGAAAGTTTGTGATCTTGGCAACTTTGAGGAATTTCTCCAAATTAGTCAATGCTTCCTCATAAGAATTCCCATAAGTGGTGAAATCATCCATATAAATCTCCATGGAATGATGTACAAAATTTGATAATATGCTTAAGACTGCTCTTTGAAATGTTGCAGGGGCACTACCCAATCCAAATGGTAAAAATGAATATGCATATATACCCCATGGGTAGGTAAAAGTGGTCTTGTCCTCATCTTTTGGAGCTATCTTTATTTGATTATACCCACTAAACTCATCTAGGAAGGAGACAAATTTCTTACTTGCTAGTGAATCCAACACCTGATCAATAAAAGGAAGAGGAAAGTGATATTTCCTCGTTGTTGAATTTAATTCTCTATAATCTACACATACCCTCCATTTTCCTCCCTTCTTTGGTACACAAATGGGGAAACCCATTGACTTTCAAATATGGGATATATAAACCCAACATCTAACAATTTTTGTAATTTTGTTTAGAGTATGTCCCGCACTACTAGGTTCATTCTTCTCTAGGGTTGCCTAACTGGCATATAGCCTTCATTAATATAAATTCTATGCATGCATAGGTGAGGATCTATACCCTTGATATCATGATAGTCCCATGAAAATGTTGTTGTATGAGCTTGCAACATTGTTAGCAATGAAGATTGTTGGGTAGTTGTCAATTGGCTATTGACATTTAGTGTTCTACCTAGTGTGATTTCCATGGTTAAGGTAGAAGACATGGCAAAAGCTACATCAAGTCCTAATAGATTGAGATTGCAAGTATGGGGAAGTATTGTATGGAAAATTTAAGAAGTACACTCAGAGACATTTGTAGGTATAATACTAGGTAAAGAGTAGTGTAAGCATGCAAGAAAGTTATGTTGTTGCAGGTCCCTTCCATAAGAGTTCTGCATAATAAATTGGTAAGAACTTCATCTTCATCTTGGATGTCTATCATTGGGATAAACTCAATGGTCATGAGTGTTTGTAAAGAATATAGGTCATCTTCTTCAAGGGTTGGCCATACAGTTTTCTCCAAGTCTACATGTGGTTGTGCAAGGGGGTAAAGGACTAGTTTTTTTGTGACATTCCCATTGGAAATGATCATGTAGCTAGAACTACTACCAATGAATGCATCTACAGTGTCTAACTATGGTCTACCTAAGATTAAAGGGTATCCTAATAGGTTTTCTTTAGGTTGTAAAACCATAAAATCTGTAGGATATTCCTATAAATCTAGTGTGATGACTAAATCTTCTATAATACCCTCTAGTTTAACAGTTGACCTATCTGCTAGTTGCAAAATAGTAGGTGTAGGTTGAAGATCCATCAACTGAAGTTGTTGCATTGTTTCTCTTGTCATAACATTTATAGCTACTCCTAGGTCAATTAAGTTGTTTTTGATGAGAGTGCGATTAATTTGGATGTCTACTATAGGGCTTCTAGGATCTGCATATTTTGGAACAACTATATTGCCTAACATAATGTTAGCAAGTTGTCTTAAGACATACATAGTCTAAGGGTCCTTCCTTTTTCTGCCTAGATTTTTAAGACACAATTCTCTCATAATTTTTGTGTATATTGGTATTTCCTTAATTGCTTGAATTAGGGGTATTTTAATGCAAACATTTCTAAGCTACTCTAATAAATCAAATTCAAGTTCAGAATGGGATTTTGTGTTGTTAATCATTTAGGAAATGGTGGTTCTTGAATTGTGATGTTTTGTTGTGTCTTACTTTGTTCAGGATGCATTGTTTGACTATCAACATTCTCCTATGTGGAATCTTCATCAGTTAACTCTATGATGTGAGATATGATGGCCCAACAAGCATCCTTCCTGAATGAAGGTGGGCATCACTCACCTCAACCCCATATGTTGGGTATTGGATGGTGTCATTAGCATAAGCATGTTGAACAAGCTTGTTGTTAGGGTTAGGTGTAGGTTGAGATGGTAGTTGAGGCAATCTAGGTTGTGATGGTGTTGTTATGGTTGTATTTGGCATTATAGTGGGTTGATGTGGATGCAAAGGTTGTTGTGGTTTCAGGTAGTTGATATTTTGGTTTTTCCATTATTGGCTCCCACACCTCTGTGGTGGCCATTGGGAATCATAATTTAGGTCTTGGTAAGTTTGTGGTGGCCATATCCCTTGCTATGTAACCCAATTAGGTGATTGGTCCATTGGCCATGATAGATTTTGTGTATTATTCCAAGGTTGATTGTTCCAATGAGAGAAGTTTTCAAAGTACCCATGGGAAAGGACATATTGTAACACAAAGGATCTTGAGGCATACCTGGTCTTTGTTGTCATGGCTTGCGCTAGTAAATGTAAAATAATTGGCCTCCTCATCCCATAGGGCTTCAAATTCAGGCTTCCCTTGCTTCTCTTTAGAAATACTGGCCAACTTCGTACATTTACAATTTACCCTCTTCTAGTAGTAATGTGGACTTGATACTCAGTAAGGGTTGCCTCATCTTCCTCTTGTTTCTTTTGGATATGAAAGGTGTCCAATTGGGTAGCTAGGTGGATGATTATGTCCTCCTTCATGTTGGACAAGAGGTCACTGAGTTCCACCCTAGAGACTCCAATGGATATTTTATTGGAAGAAAAGGTTCTATCAACCTTGGTCTTCTTTATAGATGACCTCAAATAGTTTCTACATACCTTGCAAATTTCCTCAAAAGGTAGTCGAGAGATATCTCCTACCCCTATGAGGTTTAAAGCATCCATGAAGTCCTCATGTACTCTTCACAAAAAAACTAGCTTTAATGACTCAGGAGAGAGACTATTCTAATGTGATTTCTTTAGAAAGAATTGAAATCTTTTCACATAATCTTCAAGTGGTTTATCTTCCCTTTGTGACATCATGAAGATTTCATCTCTCTTTTTGTTTGTTCCTTTGCAATAAACCTGATATTTCTACAAGAACTTAGCTTTCATTGTCTTCCAATTGGGTACTGCATTTCTTCCCAACCCCATAACCATCATAGAGCAACATCCTTTAATGTGGTTTAAAAGAGTTAGAGTCTATGAGAATTCATAGTATAATCATAAATTCAACATAGAACATCAATTTCAAATAAGAATGTGTTTGGGTCTTTAGTAACCAATCCATATAAAATTGGTAAGAACGAATGGGGTATATTCTTAAGAGTAGTGACCCTTTCTTGGTTTGTTATTGGAAACTCAAATGTCACATGTTTTGCTAGATTTTCTACCACTTCTTCAACCATGGTGTTAAGATGTCTTTTGAAATTCTCCTCTAGGTTTGGAGTAGCTACTGGTGTGAGGGGTAGTTCTTTGTTAATTCCCTTAATAGGTTCCTCATCTACACCAGTACCCTCAATTTCTTTGTAAATTGAGGGGATAAATCTTCCCAGAGCGTCTCTTTGCCTCCACATACAATAGTTATTTGATATTTAAATGGAATTCCCTACATATTGTTAGTGAATAGTTCTTTGTCAATGAACTTGAGCATCTATTGGTCCTAATGTTGGAAACAAAAACTTACTAATTTATGAAAGCATTGAAAGTAATTTTAAAACATAAATAAGAATTTTGAACTTAGTACCATCCTTGACAACAGTGCCAAAAACTATAGAGCTTCCCCTAATGTCTAATTAGCTAATGCAAATGATCATGTACATGCAACTAAATGGACCTGAAGATCCCTAAATTAAGTAGTTCATCATTCAAGGGAGAGATTCAGTAAATTATCAAGGTCAAGGAGTCGTAGGCTTTAGATAATGCTGACACCATATATGCATTCAAGAATCCTAGAGGTCCTATATCGACTAAGAATAGGTGATTTGAAAATAGATAAATGTATCAAAATATTTTAACTGAAATTAGCTCCTATTTATGAAACAAGGTAAATAATTAATAATAATTGTTAATTGTTGTGGGTACTTGTCGTGTGAGACAGATTATGCATCGAATTACATGATCCATGAAGAATCAAAGCATAATGGAGCCACCAATACTTGAATCTCAACAAGATCAATCAATCAAAATTGAAAAGTAAACATTTTATCAAGAAACCTAAATTTATGAAAACTTTGAAAACATCTACTCTAATCTATTGAAACTTTATCTTGTGGAGATTGGTGTGTTGATGTGGAACAACAACCCTTTCCCAATCACGTGATTGTGAGCTTGTCTCAATTGATTCTATGGAAGAGAATCGATGAATCCATGGTGTTTGGTGTATGAAAAACCTAAATTATGCACAAAATGAACATGATGCAAGCTAAGTTACCATGATTTTATGCTATAAATGATCTAATTTTCCAATTGCTAAGCTAATTTAAGTTAAAAATGAGCTAAAAGATAAAAAACCTAATTTATTTACAAACCAGGATGGATGCATGGAAGCCATTAATGAAAGCTTGAAGCTATTATGCAACTAAAATGAATTGAAAATAAGCTAAATGTGTGCAAATTGAGAGTATGGATGTGAGTAAATTTAACAGCATAAGTTTGCAATAAAAGATGGATCCATTTGTCTCCAAATAGTGATCTATTTATAGGAGAGAAAATGAAGAATGGATGGTTGAGATCAAAAAGCTTAATCAATGGTTTAGGATGAAGGAGATGAGAGGCATGGATCATGGATTCTCATCAACGAATGAGAATGCATGATGAAAGTTAGTCAAAGGCTCATAGTTGCCTCAAACAAACACACTTTTGACCTGCTCACACAGGTCAAAGGTAACTTGTTTTAAAAGAGGCTAAAAGGGTTAACTTGCTTTTTGAAGCTAAGTGAGTTGATTGGAGGAGGAATGTTCCTTAGGAAGAATATTCCATTAGGGTGAGGAAAAAGGATAATTTACAAATTGAAACAAAGTTTTATTTGTGCAAAAAGGTTAAAGAATATTCCATGGTAATATTCCCTTTGATTAGAAGAAAATTAGTTTAATTGATAATTAAACAAGGTTTAATTTATGCAATTAGGGAATTAGAAGATATTAGAAGATGTTTATTAAATTAGATGATTTAATAAATAGGGGAGGGGTGAAATTATATTTAACTAAATAAGATAGAGTTATTTAATTAAATAAGATGACTTAGGAGATTAAATTAAATATTTTGGTTTGTTTAATTTAATGAGATGAAGTGTTAGTGTGAAAAGAGATGAATTAACCCAATTTAATTAGGCCAAATAGATGAAAATTATGTAATTAATTAATTAGCTAGGCTAATTGAATTAATTAAGGGAAAATATGATGGATTAAGGAGGAAATGATGTTAATAAATTTGTTTCAAGTGTATGATATCGATTAGTGACATTTTTCAGTGTCTACATTTTTCCCCTCTTTGAAGAGATGTACCTATTACTTTTGTTCAAAGAATGCCTTTTCAGATAAAAATTGCTACTTAAATCAAAAAATAAAAAAAATTCTAAATTTTTAGATGCCCCAATGGAAGGATAAAACTGACTCCCTACCCCCTCGAGAAATCGGGCATAAATTTTGAATTTTGGGTTGATTTATTGATAAAGGTTCTAGGATGCAAGAATAATGCCAAAAACACAAAAAATGATACAAAATTAGGTCCAGATTGGAAAAAGTGATGAAAATGGTAATAAACCCCATTAAAAATGTTAAATTAGGGGAAAAACCCTAATTTTCTAGCTTAAATAGGCCAAGAGGGGTCATTTTCAATTCATTTGTGCACATTTCTGTGCCAAGAAATTCTTGCAATTGAGCTCCAACCCTTTGTGAAATGGCATGTGAGTGAGCTTCCCCAACTCCCATCTTTGATCCAGTTTGTGAAGGTTCCAGCAATAGCTACAGGTGCATCGCAGTATGTGATTGAGAAACTTGATTTTGAAATTTAGTACGGTGTTGTGGCTTTAGAATTTAGAATTTGGGGTTGTTGCTATAGTGGCAGCCCAAAATGATATATACATTGCTATATATTAGCGCGGGTTTTAGAACTATAAAATTGGTGACATCAGGCTGTCAACTTGTTCGCCGTAATTTGAAAGTTAGGGTTAGATGGTTGCAAATTCTAAATCTGCTTATGCCGTCTTATTATGGCCCGGCAGCATTTAATCCAATTTGAATTTTTAGAAATGCATCAGATGTCATTGTTTGGATTTTTGAATATCTTTGACACGTTTTGTGATTTCCTGGCTGAAATTGTGTTTCTAGAAATTTTGATAGTTTCGATGTGTACACTTCATGGGTTGTGGGAGGGTCTTCCCATACCACTGATGTCAAAGAGAGCCACGGGCCCACAATACTAGAGAGATTAGGTGATCTTTTTGAGTTGCACTAGGAGCACCTGGGAGAGATTAGACTATGGTATATCGCATACACACCAGTGATTAGGACCCATTTAGCCATGATGAAAACATTGTGTGAGAGATGGAACAACGAGACTTCATCTTTCCACCTTTCGACAGGAGAGGCAATAGTGACCCTAGAGGATTTGTGGTGGATATTGCGGTTGCCTATCCACAGTGATCGCATGATCTACGATCTTGATGCTAGATTAGATGCTTGTTTTGAGGTGATGAAGATGGACTAGATTGCATTGGTCACATCATAGATTGATCTAGAGACATATAGGGGTCACGTGTCGATATTCAAATTGATTGTTTCAGCCATCATTTCAGGTTTGGTTGCTCCAAACAACCACGACCAATTTTTTAGTCCAGGGTGGGGCTTGCCTTGGCAGAGGATTCTTTACTGGAGGACTCTTTTTGCATAGGGGCATGTGATGCTAGCCTCCTTGTACCATGATTTGCATAATTTCATTTATTATGATGGGAGAGCTATTGGTGCAGTTATGACCCTACTTCATATCTGGGTATGGGAGCACATTGCAGTGCTTCGGTCGATTGTATAGATGGTGTACGTGGACCTAGATGATCTCATCATATGGAGATATCAAGGTGCCATTACTCTCAACATGACAAATTGGACTCCTATACTGGCGATGGGTGATTGATGATATGATTGTGTTCTGGTGGTAGCCATGGCTTCAGATGTTGACCTGGTTCGATGTTATTTAGCAACTCTACTTCACCCGACAAACCTGTTACATGCAAGGTTAGGATCATACTATGATCAAGAGGTACCTTCATGACAGAGTGGCCAGATATTTTGGTGATGTCCAAGATAGGCCTGATGATGCTTATAGGGCTATGTTTGCTAGAGCTACTAGTTAGGTTCCGACATGGGGACAGATGATTTCGGTAGTAGAGGCCATTCATATTTTTCACCAGTTGGTTGCCCAACCTTGGGCATACGATCAGGGTCAGTCCATTACTTAGACTACTCCTACCTATGATGCATGGTTTTTCCCTCCAAGGTGATGCACAGATCCAATAGGTGCTCCTCCTAGAGGGAGGCCACGAGGAAAAGGGGTCAGGGGCAGAGGACAGGGGGGCCAGGATGGCCGTGATGGTCAAGTTCTGGGGGTTCCTTTGGTGGGACAATAGCCTCCAGTTGTGTAGCAACAACTAGTGCCACCACCACCACCACTTCCAAATTCCAAAGATGCGTAAATACAACAACTACAACAGGTGTAGGTTTTGATGGGTGAGTAGGACTAGGGCTGCCAATAGATTTTTGTTTTGACTATTGAGCGAGACCAGACATGACAATAGGTGGTTGTGATGATAGCTGAGAGAGGCACAACACTACAAGGAGTACAAACTATCACAGGTGAGAGATCAGGAGGTGGCTCGACGTCAGCAAATTGAGAGTCTTATGACATCTACTCATGGTCAGATAGTTTCAACGCGGCTATATAGAGAAGCTATTACAAAGCTTGGGTATTACATGTAGCATTATCACAGGGATGTACCTACGACATTGAGACAACCTAATTTTTCACAGGGGAGCAATGCACACCCTTAAGCAAAGGATCAACCTGAGTGGTAGGCTGGAGAGGGTAGCAACCACCAGGGCTAACTTTTTGATATATAAAAACTTTTTTGATTTTTTCCCATTCTTTATATTGATATACATTCATGGGATCCTTTTTGATAGCCTCGTGGATATTGTACTTATCATTAATGTACATACACTGATCTGCATTTACTTTTATGCCTATGCGATATGAAATGATCATGCTATGTATGGATGCAATGCTATATTATTTTTCATTATTTTTCACAATATGATATGGATGGATGATTATGATATGCACATGTTATGGATGTAAATGATGTGGATGCATTTATTTTTGTATATTTTCTATGCATGTTTTGATGATGACAATGTATGCATATGGATGTGGATGGATTAATGCAAATGCTTATGATAATGATTTAAGATGCTTAGAATAAAAAATCTATATTATTCCTTACAACTCAAATGATGATGAAAAATGTATGATGTGATATGTAAAGATTATGATAAGGATGATTATGCTGATGGATGGGATGATTATGATATGATTATGAGATGAATGTATGCTAATGGTTTGTGGATGCAAGATGGATGCATTGATGATGTTTTGTGTGTCACAATACCAAGTTAGTGCAGAGAGAAGATAGAAGAAAAAAGAATGAATAACCATTGTTGATGATGATTGCTTCAAAAGATCCAACAAGTCCTTGATCCATTGAGACTTTATTAGAGATGGTGACAAGACCATGCAAAAGAATGTAGGATGAAATGAAGGATGGGTGCTCACACTTCGAGATTGGTATTTTCTGTCGTTCATTATTGTTTGATATAACACATAGATACGATGCATCAAGGTATTGATAACTAGGACAATGTTGTGTCTCATGTAATGGATTTTGACTCGATAAGTAGATAGGATAGTTCTTGTTCACACCTTGACATACAAAAATGTCGCTAGAATGTAACTAAGAAGCTTAGAATATATTGGACCAAATCATACACAATAGTCAACAACATACTCCAAACGACCTTCCTACACACAACTAAGAAAATGATGTAGAGCATGTACCAAAAAGAAAAGAACATCAAGGGTACTTCAGACCTTAACCACAACTTGAGAAGATCAGTTAGCAAATCACCAAAACTCACTTATCATTTCAACACAACCCATCAATTTCACTTGAAGCTATCAAACATCAATTCACCCAATCAATATTCCAACTTCTTACCAAACCTTGAACATCCTCATATTGATTGAATCAAAACCAAAACATGATTAGAAAAATATGTATCCATAAATTCATTTAACATGCACCATGTACACTTCAATGCAACTCGTGTTCCATAAGATAAAAAGACAACAAACATGCATTCTTGCTTCAGACCTTTTACTAGACTTCCAAGACACTTCACTCATCATGTTTAGACTAAAATAAACCAATAATACACTTGCATAGCATTGAACCATCAAATTTACTATCTCTTGCAGCCAAGTCACCACTTTGTACCTTGGGTTCATATTGCTCAAAACATCAAATCAACAAGTTTTCTTTCTAAAATTTTCCTCAAGCATTGAGACATCTTTACCAACATCAATTAGACAGATTTAAACCAATATCCATCACTTACATCACTGTTTGTACATAATCTCAGTTTCTAGCTTTCAAACACCAAAGCCCTAGTAGTATTGCAACATGGTCAAAATGGGTATATCAAACAACCCATATTGAATCTCCATAAACTAAAAATACCTTTAGGAACCCATTTTAGTCTACCCTAGCATACTTCAAGAGTACTTGTACCTATTTTGGAAAATATATGAGATCCAATAGACTGTTTGCTACCAATCACACCAATTAGGTCAAAAATACAAAGCAAGTACCCTTGGATCATCTTGAAAACATTAATTAACCCTAGAAAACATCATAATAGGTCTCAAAACTTTCAAATGACCAAATTTTAGAAATAGAAAGGCTCAATGTTGCACCAAATAACAAAAACCCCATGTTATGCCATTCAAACTAAATGAAATATGGGTTTATTGGTTCTACACCTTCCAAACCTTATTTAATTTTGCCACCACCTCAAAAACATTAAAAATAGCCTGAAAAAGCTTTAGAAATTCACCTCCAAGCTTCTTGTATGCTTTACCAACAAATTCTAACTTGAATTCGTCAGTTTTCATGGAAAAACTCTGTCATTTTTGAGAGAACAATAACCAAACACTGGATTCTTTTTTTCCCCTCCACCTTCCATCACACACACAACTTAAAACATCCTACTCTAACCTAGTCAATTGAATTTCAAGGCCTAAATTGGTGGAGTAGTCATTAAAACCCAACTAGACTCTCAAAACCCCAATTTTGAGGGTTGCAGACCAAGTTACAAAAAAGAGGCTCTAACAAATGTTATATTCAATGTATTCTAGGATCCTAAATGGATTTAAATGGAAGATATTTTATTTTCATACTTGAAACAACAAAGTTCAAGGCCTAAAGATATCATGCAAGCTGTACAAACTGGTAAATAACAGACAAAAACACTATATGTTATGAACATGGTACTTTTATTAATAGAAACTCTTCAAGAATACAATCTTCAAAGTTGGCTTCAAACTTAAAATGCTCTTTAAAGAGATTTTCATTAGTTATAATACCCACTCTTTCCATCTTAAACCGACAACCACCTTCTACATAACGTAGATGACTTTTCATCTTCTTGAAATTTTCATTTTGCACTTTTGCATCTTTTTTCAATTTTTGGTAACTTTTGTACTCCAGCAACAAAATAACATGTTTTAAAAATTGACATAACCGAACCCCCTAGAGACCTATTTAAGGATTCCAATACATTAAATATGATCTTATCAAGACCGTTTACATGGTGGAAATTCAAAAGTTTACAAAATTGTCAATTGGAAGCATAAAATGTATCAGGTGCTCCTACACCAACAAGTATGCACCAAGATTATTTTACAAGAGTATCCACAAGCACATCAAATGAAAGATAATGATCAATGCCTCATTCCTTTCTCTCTAAATAGTTTTATATAGACATCATTGAGAGGTCCTTGGGATGGGTCATTAAGAAAAATCATAAGAAAATATCAAAGACAAACAGTCAGCGTTATCTATAGCTCCTGCCTAGTTTAAGTTTAGTTGAGGTGATATCTGATACTGATGTCCATCACAAGAAGGATGCATCCTAGGACATCTTGATCAGAGGGTTGTTTGATGTTGGGATAATGATGCTAAGATGAGTTGTTTCTATAAAATTCACTAACACATTTACCTATGATTTAGACTCTAGATTTTGACTTTTGGGTTCACACTTTACAAATTGCTATATTTGATTTCTATTTGTTTTTCCAAAGGGCAAAGGTGGCAATCATTTATTATGGGAGA
Organism: Sequoia sempervirens; assembly: GCA_007258455.2. NCBI lineage: Eukaryota > Viridiplantae > Streptophyta > Pinopsida > Cupressales > Cupressaceae > Sequoia > Sequoia sempervirens. Next base: position 15,686 of record VDFB02135104.1, read on the forward strand.
AAGTTTATTGTAGGTGAAAGTGAGATGGGATGGATGGGTTTTGTATTTTTTTGGAATATTTTGAGGTTGTTTTTGGTATTTTTGAAAATGTTTGGAGGTTGTTTTTGGTCTTTCTGAAAGTTTTCTATTATTTTTGGATTTTCAATTTTCTGAATATTTCGATGTTTTTGGGATTTTCAGAATATGTGGATGTTTTTTGCTTCAGATGTTATGATGTTTTTGGATTTTTGAGATGTTTTGATTTTTGGATTTGCCATGTTTTGACGCTGGATTTTTCAAAAGTTATCGGCATGTTTTTATTTTTGAAAGTTTTCGTTTCACCAAGAACCTAACCTAAGAGACCTATCCTAAAATTTCGGAGGGCTGATCAAAGATTAGCCCTGCTTCACGCTATACATGTAGAGGCCACGAATGGACCCACTCTGGTGATTTACAAGACAAATATATGAACAAACAAGAGACAACAACTAATTACAACAGACCGCTAAGGACTGACCTAAGGTGTCTCGAGGGCACATCAGTGATGGCCTTGTCTACGTTCAAGCTCAGAGACAATGTAGTTCGACAAGGAGAGACTATTTTTTGGATTTTGATGTTTTCTAGATGTTTTGGATTTTTCCTTTACAATTTTCTAAATGTTTTTGGATTTTATTGTACAAGATTTTGCAAATGTTTTTGGATTTTTCCGAATAAGATTTTATGAATGTTTTTGGTGTTTTCTAATACAGTCCTCATGACCAAGATATACGAATTTATCAGACACATAACAAAATTCCCCTAGTGTGATATGTTAGCCTACTTCGATAAAGGTAGGACAAATTGACCTTGAGAATATGCCAAGTAGTGCTAAAGAGTTCATGATCCCTTATGGTGACAAGCCATGATAAGGATGTGGATAAGGGATGAATGGTGATGTAAAGAATGATAGGTCAAAAGATCCAAAGAATAGATGGAGATACCTTATTTACACAAGGTGCATGTTTTCCAAGTTTTCACCAAGGTACTTTTCCAAAGCACCACTGAAGTGGTTTTCACTAGAGGATGATTTTTTTCTTTACTTTTTTTCAATCCTTTTTCTCATTTTTTTGGTTTTTTTTGTATTTTCTGATTTATTTTGAGATGCAAGCTGTTGATTGGCTCTTGCAAGGGTTCACCTTTAGGGGTTAATAGTTGGTATGCTCCTAATCTGTAGCTTGTTGTGATGACAAAGGGACCCAACTAGTTAGGCTAAAACTTTCCTTTATTGTCTTGATCTGGAAGTTTCTTCTAATTTTTCTTTAAGACAAGATTGCCTACCTGGAACAACCAACATTTAATTTTCTTGTTAAAGCTCTACTTCAGTTGGTTTTTATATACTTGCAAGTGATTAAGGGTGTCAAGATGACATTCATCCAAGAATTCTAGCTCATTCAATTGATACACTTTGTACTCTTCCTCAGTTATTAGATTCTTCAATGACACTCACAATGATGGGAGCTCAACCTCAATAGGAAAGATGACTTCTGATCCATAGACTACGAAGAAAGGGGTTGCTTTGGTAGGTGTGCGGATACTAGTTTGATAAGCCCAAAGAGCTGGATTTAGCTGTAGATGTCAGTCATGATGAGCTTCATCAACTATTTTCTTTAGGATTTTTAGAATAGTTTTGTTTGTTGCTTCTGCTTGGCCATTGCCTTGGGGATAGTATGGTGTAGAGAATCGGTGTTGGATATTGAATCTTTGGCATAGTTCTTTCACATCTTGATTCTTGAATGGGGTTCCGTTGTCTAAGATGATGGTTTGTGTTACACCATAATGACAAATTAGATAATTCAGGATAAACTTGGCTATCTGCTTCCCCATTATGTAGGTCATCGGAATGAATTCAACCCACTTATTAAAGTACTTGGTGGCGGTTATGATAAACTTATGGTCATTGGATGAAGTTGGAGTGACTTTTCCTATGAGGTCAAGTACCCATTGTGAAAAAAGCCATGGTGTGATCATGGGTTACAACTCTTGAGCTAGAGCATGAATCGGATCCCCATGCTATTGACATTGGATACATTTTTGCACATACAACTGA
>VDFB02135105.1:0-11298 GCA_007258455.2 Sequoia sempervirens
ATTTGTATAATAATAAATAAAAAAAATATTTAAATAAATAGAATTCTATAATGCTTTAAAATAATAAATTTTAGTAGCATTTAAGAATTAATGAGAATTTTTTGTAAATAATAAATTTTAATGTGCAACTTTTGGTGAATTATGAATTAAAGAAAAAAAAATTAAATTACTATGGGTCTTTTTCAACAATGGGTTGGTCTTTCAACCACCCAAAAATAAGTGGGTCTGCCTCCCTTTCTTCGTTAATCGTGTTTTTTTTGCTGTGGTTCACACATCTCACGCATCTGCCATAAAAGAAAAATAACTGTAACGAAGATTATAATTGAAACCTCATTTTCCCTTAAAAAACCAGAAGATTTCAAATGAAAGGGAAAGCTCTTTTTTCCTCTAACAAAAAAAAACACAAAAACAAATCCTAACTTATGGGGAAATGAGAAAAGCTGTATTTTCGGTTAATGGCTACTTCCTCATTCATGATTTCAAAGACCTACATTCAAATTTCTTTATCCCAATTCTTTTCTCTCACGAAAAAAAGTTTTAATAATTTTAACTATAATAATATTTTCACTAGCATATAATTTTTTTGTGAAAATTTAATTACGGGAGAGGCATTCCTACAGTGACATCACGGATGTTTGCATATCTTTACGCCGAGAGGAGAGGCGTTCCTCCAGGGCCGGGCTTAACCGGCACACTCTAAGCATTGACTGCTTAGGTGGCTGGGCCCCTCTAAAACACCACCTTTCCCGTTCGTACCGTTTTTGACCCGCTCTTAACCTCACCTTTACCCTTCGTAGCTTTCCGTTTACGGATTTACCGTTGCAGCCGTTGCAGGATTCCACTTCTGTTTTCGTATTTTCCGTTTCGAATATGAGCATAGATAACATCATACAAAATCGTTATAAAGGGACCCACCAAGACAAAGCGACAGACCAAAACAGAGCGAAGTGATGACAGAGGGATGACGGAAATTGCAGCTGTTACTTAGTTTTGCCGCCCAGATTTCCTTTCATCTATTCAAACTTAAAGCGCAGTCCAACTTAATTTAAATTGAATTTATTATATTATTTTATTTTATTATATTGTTATATATTTATTACTGTATTTATTATTATAATTTTTTATAATGTAATGAAATTTGTATTATTATTATATAATAATATTATTGTTTTATAATTAATATTATATTAAATTATATATTAAATATTAGTTTTAGAATATTACAATTATTAAATTATTGTATTGTTGTTGTATTATTATATTATATTATAGTATTATATTATTTTATTATATTATTATTATGATATTAAAATTATTATGTTAGTATATATTAAAATTATTATATTATATATATTTATTATTATTTTTATTATTATTTTTTTTGATGGAGTAGGTGATATTTTCATAGATAGTAAAGAGCTTTCTGGCGTCTACTAAGCGGAGATTTTCGATGAAGACCATTAGACAACCAAAGGGAGCTAACAAGGGATATTAAGCTTCCAAAGCGGTTTAAAACATAAGAGTGGCGATCTGAAGGAGAAACAAACATTGGCCTAACCCACTTAGCGGTAACTGTCAAGTTCACAAGAGAATACTAAAGCGAGCTAGCAAAACTTACGGCTATTGCAATGCAGGCTAAATGAGAATCCGGGTTAACCTCTACAAAGCAAATGAAACCTTCGACCCAGTCCGTCCCTTCCACCGACACAATTTTCAATTTTCTTTTCAGAAACTCCACGGCCACATCGGCGAGTTTTTGGTGATGTGATAAAGCAGGTCCTTTGAGATCTAGAAGAAACGGATACACCTTGACTGCTTCATCGGAATCCCTAAGGGAAGTGAGGTCTGCAGGGCGCAGGATGCCCTTACCACTAAAAGCCGCCTTCAGAGTAATTTCGAGACCGCCCAGTAAATCCTTCTGAAACATTCGGACCACCAAGTCCCTGGCCACTGGCTTCAGAGTACCTAGATCCAGGAGTACGGCGAGAAACCGAGATGAAATTTGAGTATTGTCGAGGGAAAATTCCTTCCTGTCAAGGTGACCTTTACCCAGGACCATCTTCACTGCCGCAAGCGTCGTCGGGTCATCCACGAGCAAGATGCGCTTTAGACGCTGGTCCGTGATCTCGCGAAATGCAATTTGCCTCTCCATTGCGATTAATGATACGGGAGTATCCACACCGAAGGATTCCAGCCCTTCCGACGAAATGAGGATAGTAAACTTCGACCGCGACTGTTTCTCCATTGACAGGAATTTTCCAAACGCACCCTGCAACAGAAGAAACAAACAAAAACAACAACCAAATGCTGTGCCCATGCTTAGAAATGGGCAACATAAACATAATAAAAGCCCCGAATAATGATCCGGTGGATCACGTATACGGAAGAAGATTATGGAGAAACAAATCTGTCCTTGGCATGAGAAGAAAGCCGCCTCCGTCCATCCAACTAAGATTCATGATCAATGCAATTAATGGCCAATTCCACTCAGCACGTCCGCGGGTGGAACAAAGATAGCCGAGCCCAACGTGTCACCCAAGCGACACCGTGGGAACTGAGCCCAACATGCCTCTGCGCCAACTCTAGAATTTACGATTTAGCCGGTACACCAAGCAAGGAACGCCGTATTCAGCCAACTTAGATAGGTTGATGTGACTGAAACAAGCCAAACCCGCTTCTACACAGCCGGAGTCCCATCCCATGCACCTCCGTCCACCACAGACGATGGCCCTTGATAATGAGGGGAATACCCATCCACCCACTATTATTTTTATTATTATTATATATTTTATAATATAATTAAATTTGTAGTATTATTTAATAATTATTATTATATTATATTATATTGTATTGTATTGTATTGTATTACATTATATTATTATACTATATTATTCTTATGAGAAATAGGATGTTTCAAAACATGTGATTCAAAATACACTATGTTTATTAACTTGCAATTCACAACATACCAACCTATGTGTTTTTAATGTGTATATCTAGTTCTACAATTCAAATAGCAACACCACCACTCACTTAAACACCTCTTTAGATTATTCAATTCAACAATACTTAAAATTCACCAATTCAACAATACGTAAAATTCACCAACTCAATAATAACTCTAGATTCTATTTTCTCTAAAGGTTTCTCTTAGTTTTCCATGCTTACTATCACCCTTATGTGCATAATAAAAAGCTCAAATACACTATCTTTTCAGATCCTAGGCTACATTTTAGAAATTTTAGAGTCATATATCTTCACTCTTAACAAACACATTGGCATGATGAATCATGGTAAAATAAATGTATGTCTAGGTACATATCCTATTTTTATTATTTATTATAATTTTAACTTACTTTAGCTCTAAATAAATACACTTAAGTACCCCAATCTATAAAATTTCCACATGTCTATATAAGCCATTAAAATAAGTACTCATGATTTCTCAAGTTAATGATTACTTAGAAATGCTTATATGTAGAAAAAGTAATTGTCATACAAAAATTCAATAATTTAAAATATAGACACTTTTCTCATCGAGTGTGTCAATGTATCATTCTACATATTTGATAGTCTTTCATACTAGTCTTCTTTGAAGATTTTTTTCATTTCTTTCTTACACCAAAAAAAATAAAATAAAATAAAATAAAATCTTCATAATACATTTTCTTGTTCTTCTATGCTCTCAATATCTCATCACTTTTCCATTTAAAGTAGAAAAGGAGATAGAAATGAAAGGTAGAACAAAATTGTATGAATCCTTATTTAGAGAAAGAGGAGGTTACAAATGGTAAGGTGGGTGGGATTCATTTAGAAGAATATAATGATGTTATATTTAAGGATTTCATCTATTATTTGATGAATCTCACTCCATTCTTAATAAGAAAAAATTTAAAGTAACTCTTTCCACCTTCACTCCCATTTTTTGGTTGTTTTGAGAAGGATGTGATTTTTTCACTATCAAGGGATTTCTACGATAAAGTAAAATAATTAGTTAAGATAATGTTCTAGAGCCTTAGAAGACTACTATAATGTTGATGGTTAAATATTTCATGTGTGAGTTCTAATATAGAACTAGTGTAGAGAATAGTATGTGAATGTTGAATCATTATGGTATAGTATAGAGAAGGAGGAATTGAAGGTCAATTTATTAGGACATGCATTTGCCTCATTTTAGTTAATGATTGAAATATATAATAGGGGAGTGGGGGCATTAATGTGTCATGACCTCATCCATCTAATTAAAAAACACATATTTTTGAAGAAAACGTTATGAAACACATCAATAACTATCTATGATTTAATAGAACACCAAATTTCTAAGATTATTGAGCTCTTTATATCCATTGTAGGAGAAATTCTATCATCCCAAGAAGTTAACCTCACGTGTGAGATAGAAATAAACCCATCTCATCCTTGTATCATAAAAAAGTATAGTATTCATAGGTTTTGTTAAAGAATTAGTAGCTTGTACTTAAGTGTTAGTATCCTCAATTTTTACTTTCCTTAATTCACCAATATCCTTCATAAAAGGATATTATACATCCACATGTTTAGTTTAAGCATGGTAAAAACATTATCTACCAAATAAATTACACTCTATGAATCATAATTCAACAATATGTGACTTAAAACCAATATTGTAACATAGTTTGTGTAACAAACAACTTATTTGCAATCATATGGTGTTGCCAAGTACTTTTATTTAATAGTGTATAATAAATTTTTTTATCTACTTCCACTTAATCATCCAACTCACAAATATTCCAAATAGAGTAAAAATATAACCACTAATTGGTATCTACCTATACAAATCTCTATCCCAATCAAAATCAACAATCCCCTGTACATTCAACACCTTTCCCACATTATGAGTGTCATGATAACATAACTATTAGTTTAGAGTTCCTTTCAAGTACATAAAAAATATGTTCACCCACATCTAATGCTCTTTACAAATATTTGGCATGAGCCTGCTTAAAACTCCCCTTGCTCAAGTAATGTTTAAGCCTCATACATTTTAGTGCATACATAGAGCTATCAATTACAATTGTATAATAAGTTTTTTTGATGTCCCTCAAAACCTCCATAGATTTATGGAATTGTTATAGGCTCAACTTAGTGGCTATTGGAAAATTAATAATTATAGTATTACCAGCATGCATGTTGAACCACTATAGAATAGACTCAAGATGCTTCCTCTAATTTAACCATAGCTTCTTATTGTTCATATTTTTATGTATTTATATACCAAGGGGGTGATCCCACAATAGTGGTTTACAATTTTTGGCCAAATTGGACACTCAAATTATTATTTTTAACTAAATCTTCACATTCAGTGCCTATAAGCGTGACTAAGCAGGTGAGGGGTAGAGATGATGTAAACTAGAGTCTCGTCACATTTTTTCTTTGTAGATTCACAAAAATATTTTTTTTCAATTTTTTAATCATATTGCAATCCTTTTCCCATCTCCCTGGCTTGGTTTTTCAGAGGGAAAACAACATTTTCAAAAGTGGCCACCTGCCAGCAATACATAACTTTTTTTTTCCATGAGGATAAAATTATAATTCTTTCAAAATTTAGATTTGTAACTCCTGATATCTAGATGCTTCCACTTAGTTAGATAGTTTTTATTGAATATTTTTTCTTTAATCAAGTTTCAAAGTTAAATAGTACAATTCGGACATGGCCTTTGACCGTATAATGCATAACTTTTTTCTATATATCAGAATTCAATTTTATTTTTGTTGGATCGAAATTCAATGTCGGGTTACCTCATATTTTTTAAATTTTTTTTTTTGATAATATGCTATTTTTCCACATGTGCAGAACAGATACCTTCATTTTCAGTGAAGAACCAATGTTTAATAAAACTAAAAACACAAATACATAATAAAATCAAAAGATATTAATATTATATTCGTTGGATAGCTCATTCCAAGACCTACCTGATTCCAAATGGGTTTCTGAAGACTCCTCCATTTTCATCCTCAACCCGAGCTCTAAAGCGTAAAAAAATTGACTTTTCCTGTGTCTTGGCAGGGGGATGAGGGGCAAGGGGGGTTCGAACAAACCCCTAGGAGTTCGGCCGAACCCAAAGGGGTTCACTTGAACCATGGTTCGGCCGAACCCTAGTTGAGCCGAACCCCTTCAGGGCATTGAGTGCAGAACCCATTTGCTATACATTTGGGTTTTACGTTTTGAGAAAAATTCAAAGGAGTTCACTTGAACCCTGGCCGAGGCGAGCCCCTAATGGGACCGCTCGAACCCGGTGGGTTGTCACGAACCCAAAAGCATCTTTTTTGCTTTGGGGTCATTTTTTGCTTGAGTTTTCCTTCCTCACTTGAATTGTAGTACTATTTGGCTTCACCCAAGGATGTATCTTATAACACCTAGATCTTTCATCTTAGACCCAAAATCCACCTAAACCTTGAGTTCTCTAATCAACACTCCATTATTCCTAATTCATGTGTAAAACTATGATTAAATCAACTTGGTTCCTTGGAAAAATACATTCTAATTTTAATACAACATACATAGTGACTACTTTAATCCACACAAAGACCCTTTTAGTTTACAAACCAAATATTTTATACCCCTTGTCTAAAATATTTTAGGTTAAAAATATAGATTTCATCATCTAAATCTCCATATGATAATGTTGTATGAAAATTTATTTTTTCAAAATAAAAAGAAGTAGCTATACACAACATCCTAATGAAATTCAACATAGATACAAGGTAAAAAATATCACTAAATTATATTCCTTCTACCATAGAATAACCCATTGCACCAACTATCCTTGTAACTTTCTATTTTTTTCTACTCTAAATTTTTTCTAGCACACCCACTTACAACCAATGGGTTCCTCACCTTCAAATAAATCAATCAAGTCCCAAGTCTTTTTTTTTAAGTGCCTCTGTGTCCTCTTTTATTTACTAAATATTTTCTAATTTCTCATAAGTTACATTGGATTTTAATAAAATATAAATTTTAAATTATTTACTCTATAACTATTTTATTTATTATTTATTTATTTTTAGGAGGAAAGGATTATTTCTATTATTGGGTAAATTGGATATAATTTTCCATAGTAGAGGTTACAAAGCACGATGTGTTCTAGATACCAAGTGAAGTGTAGGTTACAAATCATAGTGTGTTTTTAAAACATTATTTGGTTTTTAACATGCATGTTATGTAATAGGGGTTAAACCTCCATAGTACATGTTTCACATTGCACACAATGCTTTCTATAACAAATTGCATCCTTCAAACACATGGTGTTTTATAACCTACACTTCACAACTTACCCAACCCATGTGGTTTACAATTTTCATTACATAGGTCTATATTTCAAATAGCAACAACACCAATATTGTTGTTAGTAGGTAAATTGAATATACTTCTCCACATTAGAGGTACAAACCAATCTATGTTATTGGGTACCTTATGAACTACAAGTTACAAAAAACTATGGGTTTTGAAACCTATAGTTTCTCATACCCAAACATAGTGTCATGAAATTGTGATGTTATTTAAAATTCCATGTAGATAAGAATAGTTATGAATATCTTATAAGAAATTTGAGGTGTCAAAACATTCTTTAATTTTCAACCTACACATTATGGCATAGGGATTTAACCTTCCACAGTACACACTTCACATTACACACACTACCTGCTATTACAAATTGCATGCTTAAAAATACACTGTGTTTTATAACCTGCACTTTGTCATAGCAAAACATATTGAGTTAAAATTTTGTTGTTATTTGAAATACATATGTAAATAAGGGATAGATAAGTATAGTTATGAATATCTTGTATTTTGTTCAAGAAAACTATAAATGTTAAATAAAAAACATGACATGATTTTAAAAACTAAAGAACAATATGCAATAAAGGTGTGACAATAATACATACTATATATGTACAAAATACAATAGAGTAATCACCCTTTGAATTGTAGAAGGCCAATATTTAATATGATGAAAAGGACATGTATTTTAGATACCATGTGAAGTGCAAGTTACAAATCACTATTTGTTTTGAATCCTGCAATTTTTCATACCAAACACACTATCATGAAATGACGTTATTTGAAATGGAGACCTACATATGTATAGTTATAAATTTCTTGTGACAAATAGGAGGTTTTAAAACATGTGTTTCAAAAAACATTGTGTTTTGGGTACCATGTGAAGTGCGGTTTACAAATCATGATGTTTTTTGAAACCTATGAATTTTTATACCCAAACATGTTGTCATGAGATGATGTTGTTGGTTGAAATGGAGACCTAGATATGTATAATTATTAATATCTCATAACAAATATGAGGTTTCAAATTTTGTGTTTCAAAAAACACTATGTTTATTAACTTGTAGTTCACAACATACCCAATACATTTGTTTTTAAATTGTGCATATTTAGGTTTGCATTTGAAATAGCAACAACATTCACTTCAACAAAACTAAAAATTCATCAATTCAATAGTAACTCTAGATTTTATTCTCTAATGGTTTTTCTTAGTTTTTCATGCTTACAATCTCCCCTATGTTCATAATACAAATCTCATTCACACTATCCTTTTAGAGATCCTGGGCTACATTCTAGAGACTTTAGAGTAATATCTCTTCACTTTTCACACAAATATTGGTATGATGACACATGGGAAAATAAATATATATCTAGATACATATCGTATTTGTATTATTAATTATAGCTATAATTTACTTTAGGTCTAAATAACTCCACTTAAGTACCCCAATCTATAAATTTTCCACATGTTCATGCAACCCATTAAAAAAGTACTCGTGATTTCTAAAATTAATGGTTACTTCTAAATGCTTATACTAGTCTTTTCTGAAGAATATTTTTCATTAAAAAAGGGCCTTGGTACCATACCAAGAAAAGACTAAGGTAAAGGTTGAGTGAAACTAAAAAGCACACTAAGACAGATGAACACTAAATGAACTTAAAAAATAATGCAAAATTGTAAGGGTATAAAATTTCAATCATTACATTAATTAGCATTAATTTACATATTTTTTGCTAAATACTTATATTTGTTTCATTTAATTATTGATTTACACAATTTATCATTCCCAATCTAAATTAATTTATTACTAATTTGTATACATTTAATTAATTAACCTAAGTCAATATTTAGAAAAAATGTACTTTGTTTTAAAATTAAATATTTTGATAAATATAATTTATTATATATAATCATTAAATTCTTCAAATATCTATATCTCATATTTAAAAATATAAATAACTTTAACTCATAACTTTGATATAATAAATTTATATATTATTTAAATCAAATTAAAATAAATTTGTTAATTCATGTATTTTATTATATTAATTTAGCATAATATAGGTGGAATGTACACTATATTCAAATAATCCAAATAAAAACAAACTTGAAAGTTCAAGTATAAGGCAAAATAAAGCTATTCACATGTATGTCAAACAAAACGAGTTGTTGAATTACAAATGGAGAACAAATAATGATGAATAGTAAAATAGTAAAATCTTGTACTTTAATATTGAATATATCTATTTGTTGTTCCTTAAGTCCAAAATTTCAATTTGTAATCTAAAGTTTTCAAATAGGGAAATAAAAAAAGATGGGGAAACAAATGGTCATAGATCATAGAAAATATCCTTCATATATATCAAAGATTTAGATTATGTTCAGTTAAGATATGTGGGGCAATGTTAAGGAAGTGGATGCATTGAATTTCAACAACTGATGAGAGATATAGATTAGCCTTTAAGTCTTCCAACCAAACTAAAGTACCAAGGAAGGAAATGCCACACTAGCTCTTTTATTTTTTGGCATTTAACTCTTACTCAAGAGTAACCTTGGGATAAGGGCAATTGAGGGCAAAGTGGTCAGGCCTTTGACTATTAGGCCATATGCAATCTTTAATAAAGTTGTAAGGAATAATGGTGGGAAAGAAAATATAAGTTCAAATTAGGTTAATGAAATAAATATAGTTAATTTTGATAATTAAATTTAGATTGATAATTGCAATAATTAATGAAAATTACATGAGCAGGTTAGGTGTATTTAGTTTCAAAATTGATGATGAAAAATGAAGTTTGTAATGTTGCTTTAAATAAATTTATCATTATTATGAATTTATCTATTTTGGTCCAATGAATGTCTTAGAGTCTAAAGTGGTCTAAGAATCTCTTGGATCAATTCTAACTATCATGAACTTGATACATCATGTAAGATTGATTTGAGTTACACAAGATTGATCTAATAGAATGTGTGTTTGAAAAGATGCTCACTTTTTCCTCTAGATATAGATATGTAAAAGTGGTGTCTAGAGACATTATTTAGGAGTTTTTTGACTCAATTGATGAATATGTAATCCTAGGTCAAACCCGCTAGCAAATTAAATTAACTATAATGAGAGATATCAAAGACAACATTCACAAACATGCAAGTGGCATGTATGATATCAATACAAATTTAATTCCTTTATTGCCCTTTAAAATTGAAGTGTTCTCTAGTTAACATGTGTGTGTGTGTGCGAGTATTTTAAGTATACGTTGAGTTTCCTTAAATATCATGGTGTTTTAACATCTTGCATGGAATATGTGCTAGGTTGGCTCATAACGACAAATAGAAGGGGGTGGGAAAATTGGAATTTGAATTTGAAAGTTGTTGGGATTTAAGGATTATGCTTATGCTCATCAAGATCAACTTGGATCAATATTGAGCCAAGTAGAAATGATCTATAATGACAAGGTGGTGATCTTTGAGGGGGGGATAAATGTATGGAAATAAGTGTTAACAAGGATGAAATAGGGATAAGTAGATAACAAATACATGGAAATATGTGCAACAAGGTTCAATGAAGATGGATAGGGATTAAGCCATGAACTAAACACGAGAATGTATCACTTGTCAATATATTGTTGCACTAAAACATTCTCATCAAGGTGGGGATAAATGGGAAATGGTATGGATATAAAAACAATTAATATTCTAGTGAAAAGTGAGTCACTAATTAATTGAATAATATGGGTAACTTGTTTATATGCCACAACCAAATCAAATTAAGATCTAAGTGAGAACCAAGTTTGGAATTTGATACTAACCATCTCTATCAATTAATTTTTTTGTTGACAATTGTAAATTTTCATTGCCTGTCATTTTACCTTTAAACAAAAAATATTAAACTAGTAAAATCCTTTACGAAGTCATTCTCATTCCAAAAAATATTTGAGGCATTGAATTTACACAATAAAAGTAGTAGTATCACATTTCATGATAA
>VDFB02135106.1:0-22731 GCA_007258455.2 Sequoia sempervirens
AACTTGGAGGGCTCACTGCTACAAAGATACAAAGAAGACAAAGAAGACTTGTTAAAAAGAGAAGACAATCTCAATGCAATAGAGAAATCCACCACAATTCGCTCAAACCACTTATAGACATGCACGAATGATAGAGTGCACTTTCAGCTCACTACTTCCAGAAACTCAACATTTAGGCTTTGCATTGATCTGCTATATTCGCACCATACACACATATTGATTCACATTTATCTCTATTCTCATTGCGCTCTCGTCTTTATTTCCTTTATTCTCTTCACTTCTTCCCTAACTCATTCTGCATTTATACCATCTTCAACTTTGAAACATATCCAAAGTCGGCCATTCAAATTAGGTCAGTGCCAAAAACATCCTAGGGTGGAATTAGAATGAGGGCGACCTAAACACACACTTCATCAGGACCCAAATAGATCCAACACACTTCACTAACTCCGAAAGTAGTATTCCACACAAGGTCGGCCAAACCAGTGTAAAACACAGAACAATTAAGAATGAATTTTCCAGATACCAAAATTATCTTCAATACAATCAAAACAACTCAACTCTAGAACCACAAGTCATGAGACTTCATCAAAGAGAAATCTAGACCAACAATATTTCTCCCAAACCTCAACCAGAAACACAGAAAACCATAGTTCACAACTGGTGAACACAACTCACACTATGCAATGAATCAACAGCCAAAAATCAGGATATAGCAACTTCCAACACCCATGATCAACATATCTAAACTATAAAAATATAGGAGCAAATTCAAAGCAAAACCCAGAGCAACCATTGAACACTTGCAACATGTCTTCATTACAATTTTCTCAATATCCCCGACATATACAGCCAATAACCTGTATCTATGACACTAATGACAACAACAATCAGTTGATAACCAATTGACCAGTTGACATCAATGACAACACCTTCAATCTTTCCATTCTTGCAACAATCCAAGTAATGAAAAATCCTCTATCACTAGGGAACTAGTATCAATAGACTTCAAATCTACATTTGAAATGGGTACAAGAATGATAATGTTGAATAGTTTCTAGTTGTGAGATGGGGTTAGAAATAAAATAGCATAGATAAAAGTGACAGCCAACACTTCTAAGCTATTAACCTCATCCAACAAGAGAAAACAAATAATAGAGAGAATCAAAAATACAAAACATAAAAGAAATCACTCCCCATTATGGTTGATTCTTTCTCTTGCTCTCCTTGTTATGCAACTTTGCCCTCAGATATGTTGAAACACTTGTTCAAAACCTGCAAATGGTAGCAAGAAAGTTGGAGATAAATAGTTGTTAAACTGAAAATGGAGAAGGAAGGTTGCTTTTATAGACAACCATTTGAATGGACAGTTGAGATTAATCTTCTAGAAAGATTCCAAGATCAATGGATGAGAATGCATGAGAGAGATGTTACGAAATGGATGGTTGAGATTAAGTCTCAGAAAAGATGCCAAGATCAATGGTCCAGAATTGATGCACCAAGAATATGCCATGCATGGAAAAGCTATGACGCCGACGGTTATGACGGACATGCAAGACATGCAGGCTATGACAGAAATGAATGTTATGACAAGGGATTATGACATAGCATCTTTGACCAAGTGGTGCATAAATAATTTATTTTAAATTATTTATTCAAAAATGGAGAAAATGGACAAGTGAAAAATAAATTATTTATCCAAATTATTTATTTAGATAAAATGACAAAAGGAGCATTTAATTAAATTTATCAATTTAATTAAATGGAGATATGAAAATTAGACTTGGATAATTAATTTGAATTATTTATCCAAAAGAGAGGAATGAAACACAATTAAATAATTTTGACAATTATTTAATTATAGAAGAATAAAAGGTCAAATAAAAAAAATGATTTATTTAATTATTGAAGAAAGGGATATATTAGTGACGCAATTAAATAATTTTAATTGATCGGGATAGAATAAAGATTAGAAAGTGAATTAACTAAATAATTATTAAAAATTATTTAATTAATAGAGGACTATGATCAAACATAATCATCAAAGGACGAGGAAGAAAAATGACACTCACAAGCTTAGGACATTTTTTAGTGTCCACTAGTAATTTAAAATAGCTCAATGTTATGTAAGCTCATAAAAATACAAATTAGTGATAATTATAGATATCATTAATTACTCAACAAACTTCATTTCAACAACTCAAAATTGAGGAAAATAAATCAACCTCTACAATGATTAAATAAAAAAAGATAAAGTCCACATTGTGTAGATCAATCAAAAACATTCAACAACATAACACTTCACTTCACCAAGTGGCATCATAAATTATGAGATCATGCACTCTTGGAGTGAGATTATAGTAGTAGGAATCAACAAAAAAAAATGGTGATTAATCAATGCTCAACCTTAGTAATCTAATTTGAATTAGATCATAGGTTTTTGTCATTCTATCATCAATAGGTTCTTATTTTTTAATTAATTTCAACTTATCATTTCACACAAAAAGGATTTTGTGTTATTACAAATTCATGCCTAATTCCAACAAATTAAAATCTATTTTTGTGGAATTGTATTCTATGAGATCATTCACCACTTTAAAATATCATTTATCAATAGTAACAAGACATGATCTTAAGGCTTAAAAAAGCTCATCTGCTAATGACATCTATCAAGCTTGGTTATCTCTTGACAAATGTGATGTAAGACGTGAGTGATGTCCTTGTTGAACATCACAAAGAGTGGGAAAAGAGTGCATAATTATCTCAAATGGGAGGATAGGTATGAGAAACTAAATTTTAATTAAATCCCTAGTGGCATTAAAGATTTACAAGATGGTCCTTAAATTTGTGAATACATTTGACGGAGTCGAATAGACATAGGTACTTTTCTCCTTATTTAATAAGGTGGTTGTTGAGGTAGGGCCACAATATCTCATAGATAATATTGTTAATTGTGTGGCAATTAGGTACATTTTGATGAAGAAACATCCAACGTTGTTTGGGAGCCCTTGCATTATTTTCCTTGTATAAAATATTGACACAATTTTCCTTAGATATGTGGATGGATCAAATGGTTACATGGGATTTTTTCCTTATATGATAATGTGATAGATGATGTACACAATATATGGTCTAGTTTAGCTAGTAAAATTTTGATAAATAGCCCCATGTTATTTTAGAGACCATGAGCAAGCATGTTGTCTTAATTGAAATCTAGGACACATTTTGAACTTCCAAGGGATAAATCTATAATAGAGAAGGGGTGGACCATCACAAAGCTAATCTAAAATCACATCAAGGTGCTCAATATGATGTGATCTTTTACTAATAGAAAGGAATTTAATTCACCCAAAAGTGCCCAAATTGGATTTCCCATTTTCTCATTACAAAAATGAACCAAAGAAAAAATTGTTGCACATTTTATTCAAGTAGGTTGACTTTAGCTTTGTGAGTCACCAAGATGGCAAGATCATCCCCAAAATTTTCTTTTATAAAACTTTTTTGTTAGATGTACAAAAAATTAATTAAATTTGTAACCATTTGATAGAGTTTTGCAAATAATTAGTTGTGGATTTCAATTTCCCATGGATAATTTCCACAAGGTTATGATTAGGGAAAAAGTGGCTATTCAATCCAAAATACACAAAGAAAAATATATACTGGATTATTGAAGATCATCAAAAATATACATATGAAATATAAAAAAATGATAGCTACCTTTATCCTATCACATACCATCTAAATCTAATGTTTTATAACTTCAAAAATATTATGGAATATCCTATACAAAGTAACAATGGGAAGCCATTGTAGAGTCACTTGAATACCTATAGGCAAAGAGATCCTTCTCAAGTGTATGGCATAGACTTCATGACTACCTTAAAACCAAATATTATTACATTGAGAGGTGTCTATAGTGGCATCCAACAATCTGTGTAAAGTTTTTGAAGCTGCATTTAAAATGATAGGCAGGTGGAAGTCATCTTCAACTACAGTAGATTTGATGAAACAAAAAAATCAAATCAAAGAGATTTGATGAAACAAAAAGAACAAATAAATAAATAAATAATAAAAATAATTCTCATATTTGCATAAACTAAAAGAACAAATAAATAAATAAATATTATTTTTTATCGCAAAGAGAAATCAAAGATTTGATCACAAAATAAATCACTCAAAAAAAAAAATAGAGAATGATAACTCTCAGCATATTTTATATATATTAATATTTAATATATGTATGCTAGTAGATAGAATACCGATAAAAAAGTAGTTTTGGTCAAGGCAATGGTGGATATAATTTTGTAAAGGAGCCAAATCCCTATAATCAATAACGAACACGCATTTTTGAGCCAACCCTCTAGTTTTTTGGCTTCTAAAGATACTTGCAATGCGCTTGAACACGCAATCGAACAAGCATGGTCATTGACTTAAAGTGGATTAACAATTTAGTATTTGTTTGATAAAGATCCAACCATCTTAGAGGAAATATTTAATAATTGTAACCATGAACAACTGCTGGCAAGCAATGACATTAGAGCTAGAACATCACATTTTGGTGCCTCCTAATTGACTAGACCATAATAAGTTATGTTTGTTGCTTTGTGATATTATATTATTTGTAAGTTACTAAGTTATGATTATGTTGCCTCCATTTTAACATGTCTAAATTTTAAACTTTTTAGTATCAAAATATTTCAATGGGTCACGTCTAAATGCAAATATTTTAGGTTTTTTTCGGTGTATAGATCATACATTCGATCAAAAATGTCATCATAAAGTCTTATTCATGGATTGCTTGTTTCATTTTATATCTCAAATGAATCAAACTAAGTTGTATTGAATTCCAATATTCACACCAAATTCAAATGAGGTTTTTGTTAATCCAATTCAAGGCCAAGAGCAATTGCAAAAATTGGCGAAATTTACAAAAACAATTAAATTTGAAAATATGTAAGATCTGGTGCAAATTCCTTTTATGAGGATGTTCCTGATGACATTTCACCTAATGTGGCCAGTTTTCAAGTCAAAGCATTTTACGGATTCTAAAATATTAAAACTTTGATTTTTCGCCTACTAGATTACGAAAACAATTAAAATGACAATTTCAAGGGAGATGGAAAGAATCATTCACTAGGTTTTATCGTAATAGTGTTTTTCATATTGTCGCAAATTTTCAATGAAAAATATGGAGCCAATTAAAAGTTATGAGTCAATTCCTTCTTTCAACGAATTCCTAAAATCAATGAATGGGTTTCAAGGTCTCTTCGCCAATTAAAATTCCACACATTAAAAATCATAATTGAAATAATTTTTCATTCTTTGGTGGTGAAATTTTTAAAATTACTCGAAATGAGTAATTAATTGTGAAAAGACAAAATGGATGAAATTAAAATGGAAAAAAATTAAAAATAAAAGATGAGAGAATAAAGGAAAAAGTTTGTTTCATCATGCATTTGCTGCTATGATGTTGGTTGAGATACATTTTCATTCTTCAATGGTAAATTTTTTAAAATTATTTGAAATGAGTAATTTTAAATGTGAAAAGACAAAGTGAATGAATTAAAAAACAAAAAATAAAAGATGGGAGAATAAAAGAAAATGGGGTTGTTAAAAAACACAACCCACTCACAACACAAATTAATCCAAAAAGATGGGGTTGTGAAAAATCACAACCCACTCACAACACAAATTAAACCCAAAAATTCACAACCCACAACCCAAAAAAGATGAGGTTGTGATGGTTTATGGTTGGTAATCGAGGCCTGCATATTGTCGAGGGAAAGCCCGCAGTGGTTAACTTGCACTTTGAGGGTATTGGCAATATAAAGTTCAGTTTCATCTCTTTTAACAGCATTTTCTCATGACATGTACCAAAATGGCGGCATTGGAAAAGAATATGGGCCTACAATGAACCATAGTGAAAGAGTCCACCATGGTTGACATGTAAGCAAAATGTGAAGCCCAGGCAATGCATGTGAACTGCTCAATAAAATGCCTCGAATACATGTCATTTCATGGTGCATAATGATAGGGAGATATGAACAAAATTGATTAGCCTTAATAAGGCTTTCGAAACCTTCGAAATAAATGCATTTGGCAGGTGTGAAACTAAATTCCTTAACCTTTGCCAGCATCTGCACTAAAATGGGAGATTTCCAACAGGGCTGTGAATCAAAATGAAATTTGAAGAAACCTTGGAAACTTTCAAGTACATGCAAGCGGTGATTAAATAGATTGGTATTAATATCTGCCACATGCATTGCAAAATGGCAACATCAACAAGGTAGGCGAGAAATATGGTCTCATCGCGTGCCATGATTGCAAGAGTGTAGACATCCATTAAAAAAAATGAAGATACTGATTTTGAGTTGCCGTAGTCTTTACGTCTAATGAAGCTGAAGAACTCTTCTAAAAAAATTTGAAAGCTTGGTCAACCTCTCTTTATTAGAAGATTTAAAGCTTTTAGATTGTTGTAGCTTGAGGCATCTACCCACTCACTTTGGCCAACTTGAGTTTTTATACTATCTCACAATAGTTGATCATACCCTATACAAGCTTCCTCGTTATTCAAAAGAACTTCATATTCATGGAATGAAATTGGAATGCATGTACTTCAAAGTCAAGTTGGATTACGGTGATTATAAAAATAGTGTTGATGTTTGTGTTGAAAGGCATGGTGGAAATAAAACAAAACAAAAACGGACAAGATTGAGCTGGATTATCCTAAATATGGTACTCACTTCAATGAGTGGGCATTGTGGTCCCATTTCACAAGGTTCTCCATCTGTGATAAGGTCATTGACATTTGAGAGTTTATGGGAAAGAATTATGTAAGAGTATCAAAACTCCAATCAAACTAATGATAGTCGTGTAGTCAAATTTTTTAGGTTTAGATGGTAAGGATACCTCAATATAGTTGGATTGTAAACCATAAAATGGGTACATGTTTTTTTTGTCTAAGAGACATGTTGAGGCATATATGAAGCAAGATGAGTTGTTTGGGAATGAAGCTACATAGTTATATTTCAAATTCAAGACATGCATTCTTGAAAAGTTAGACAATTATATTTGAATTGTTAATAATGCAATCTTGAAATACCTTTCAAACATAGATGAGCAAACTGATATAGGTGTAGAATTAATGATACTTTGGCAAATGCATATTAATCAATGGGATTCCTATTTGACTCTCTCTCTCTCTCTCCACTTATGGCTTGATATGGTAATAAAAAAATGAAATTTCCTCAATGTCTATGAAGATAAGAACGATATTGATTCACATCAAAACAATCGACGTATGGAATCGACAATGAGTGCAATTGTGGTCTATTGAAAAACAAAACACGATTGAAGAGGACCTTTAAATATATGCAAAGCAACCAACTTTTGACATCATGGAGGTGGAATTAAGATGTAGATGCATTCCAATTCTTGCTATGTAATGATGCAGACAAGTTTAGCCAATGCTTGGTACCAAGAATGTCTTTAGAAAGTATCGCAAATGGAGTACGCAAAGATGGAAAGAGCCTCAACAAAACCCACAACTCAAAAGTTATAAGTTTCTAGTTACCTTCTGGAAAAGTGACTTATGTTACTTATTGTAACTAAAAGTTAGAAAATGAACTTTATTTATGCAAACGTTGAGAGATTTCTAACTTGAATAAATTTTATTTATTTTATTTTCTCAAATATTTCAAAAAGGTAGTTGAGGTAGTTACTTGATAGTTACAAGGTTGTTATCCAATGAAACCTATTTATACAAGGCTTGTGTTATTGTAAAGGGGACTTCTACGAAGGGGAAACTTTTCAGAACTTTTTGGAGAAGTCGTATGAAGAAATTTGGTTTGACACTTTGTACCCAAGTGTTTTTGGAATTATATAATTTCATAAAGATAAGAATGCATTTTAGCTCATATGTTCTAAATGTGTTCTTTTGTTATTATTACTGATTTCTCAGATGTTAAATCAATAATCCTTCTAATTAACTATGAAAACTATTGGTAATCTATGCAATTGATGTAATGAACACACTCATATCTTGGTATCTTGGTTTTTGCAACAACTTGTCTCTCCGTATGTTGAGGTTTGTTGCATTTCTTTCATTATGGTTGCATATAAGAACATGCTTTGTGGTGAAACCCTCTTTGTAATTTGTTATATCTTGTGAAGTCCTAGTTGGTATTCGTATGTCTGCCACTAGGGTTTCCACTATTCAGCTATCTTTAGTTTGTCATTTTTCCTTTATGTACTTTCAGGTTAAAAGCACACAAAAAACCTAAAAACCACCATCATATGAGGGAGCTGCCCCTCTCAAACATAGAGGAAAGTTAGTCCAATAACTTCTCAATTGTTGGTAAATTGTCACTACCCATTGGGCGAGTCACTTTGAAATCTGCAAAGACAAATCTGTTTACCAACAGATTAATATTCTAAATTGGAACTCCATACTTGTAGACAATATACTTTGCAATCGGCCAAATTATTGGAGAAGTTCCAGCTCGTGTCTTTCATATTTGCTTCAATTTTTTTGTCACTATGTTCTTTATGTGGCATGCTTGATTAAATGTAATTTGGTTTGAGGAGACAATCTCAATTCCATGTAATACTATCATGTGAAATATCATCTATTTTCCCAAGGGGTGTATGTGATGAGCCCTGCTGGCTCCCAACCCAAACCCCTGTATTTTTGCTTATCTTTTTATGTTTTTTTAGTTTTTTAGAGAAATTTCTAGAGAGAAGTAGAAGGGGCAATTTCACATAAATGCTCATAAAACTCAAATTTGAGCTAAAATTTATAGAATGGAAGTGCAGAAGGTATTAAATAACTGAAACAAAGAGATTACAAGTTACAAACATATCCGAAATGCTCCAAATTATTTAAATAAGAAATTATTCCAATTTGCCAGCCAAGAAAGGTGAAAACTGACAAATCCAAACGTAGAAGACTACAAAATGATTTCTCCAGCCTGGAAACTGAGGCAAACGAATTGTAGAAGCTAGGCGCCAAGGATGCAAGAAAAAAAAGCCAAAAATGAAGGCGTTTTAGCCTGCAAGAAAATCACGCCTTCCCAGAGTACGCCAAGCAAGAACAAAGTATGACTTTTTGAAGATCCTGAGAGTCCTTTCTAGATCAAACCTTCTGCAAAAGAATGGCATCCAAAAGTGAAGCCTACTGCCTTATTTCAAATTGGAAATTGCTGAAAAAAAATCTAATGAAGCACAGATAAACTTTTGGATGAAGCTCTCACAGGTAATCATTCAACTGGTATCTCACAACCTCACAATTACAAATTCAATGAAGAATTGACGCTCTCCAATGAAGGTTTTCCTAAGACCCTTGTCCTCAGACAAAAATCCACAGAGAAAAATAAATTATGCAAAGTCAAATGATCAAAGATGAGTTTGATTTGCAATTTCTCCCTTCTATGCAAAAAGGCACGCACTTCTTGAAGAGCAAAGCACTTTTGGTCATTTAAATACATTAAAATGTATTTAATTACCTTTTCAATAGTTATAAATTAAATTTTTGAAATGGGCGCACCTTTTGAGTCACTTAAGTGATTTAATTTATCACTTTATAAACCTTAAGTCCCTTTTAGATTAATTTAAGTGATTTTTTAATCTTTTTATAAAGTCAATTTGACTTTATAATATTCCATTTAAGTTAAATAATTAACTTAACCACTTAAATAATCATAACTCTCTCCAAACTCGGTATTTTTTTATGCCGTCAAAAGCTAGCGAACACTGTGCTATAGATGCCTACACTGAATCCTATACTGGAATAAAAGAGTGGGAACGTCAATTACCCACCAAACGGCCACTGACTCCCTAACCAAGAACTGTCAGCCTACGAGAGTCTAAGTAATAGGCTAACCATCATCAACCAAGATCATGCTGAAAAAGGGGACATTACAGTGTAGTTTTTACATAATCAAGAACAAGCATATATAATTGTTTTAAAGAATTCCATGCATATTTTGAAGATCAAACATTTTGGGATACTGAAAATCACAAACTAACCATCCATGGTGCATAATGCTATAATACTTATTTAGGCATATTCTCAAGTATAGAAGAACAATTTGAAACAAAGAGCAATGGCCATCCCAAAAGAAAATACCAACCTTTGACTGTGGAATGAAATGTGCAATCACATGTCCAATATTCTAAAGTTTACAGCCTAATGTACTCGATAATTAATAACAATAGTGCTCATCCTAGAAATCATGACAATGGATCATTGAGTGTGATAAGAAACATTGATACAAAAAAACAAAGTTAAGGCTAGAAATCATCTTCGTGGACTGGAAAACTCATGCCTACCAGCAAATGTGCTTGTTCCCTGACATGGTTCCATTTCCTGCACATTTCACTTCAATAGAAAATTCTTTTGCAATAGCTACTAATTTTTAGGGTACATAACTTCAAAGTACCCTACATATGCTGTTATAAATACAAGAGTTAGCTGATCATTTTTATTGTGAGCTTACTAATCGAAAATGCACAGTTTTTATCAGTGAAATAAATGAATTAGCTACACAAAGAAGAAATAATGCAGATTTTCCAAATGAAATGCTAAGAATATTGAGAAATACATATACAACAAACGGAAAAAAGCCAAGCAGCTTTCTTTAATACCATAGATACTTGGAAGCATGCATACACATGCATTGGCTTCCACAATGATTTCTTAAAGCCAAAAGATGAGAATGGCTTTTCATATGTGAAAAAACAAAAACACTTAGTCTCCAAGAAACTTCTGCTTTTTCGTTGTGTTCATATAAGGCCTGATCACCCATTCATTCTGAACTTCCGTTTGATCAAGTGTTCCCAGTTTTATCTGTAGTTGAAAAGGGACAACATAAAGAAAAGAAATCGAAGGAAATAGTGGCAAAGTCTTAAAATTTCCATTGCATATTCAGGGCAACATTTGCTTCAACTGTAGCATTCACTTTTTCATGCATACAGGCAATACAACAAATAGAAACAAAAAATCAATAACCTCATTAACATAAACCATCACAATGCTCCATTCATCAATTGTCAAACTGATATTTATGATATTAATATCAGGATTCAACTGCATAGTTTTGAAGTCAAACTCATTGACTCATATCTCATGAGTAGTGGTTCACATGAACCCATCTCTCATGCAATTGAATGGTCTATTTAGCACTCATTACATCTACACAGTTTGACTCAAAAACTAAGCAGTTGAATCCTTATATTAATATCATTACTTCACACGCTGCAGAAAATACCTCCTACTTATCAACAGACTGATATTTGATTCAACATGACTTTCTCAGTTCTTACATAGGTGGGCAATTCAACAAAGAGGAACAAAAAGCAATAGCCTAAGTAACATAAACCATCATAATGCTCCATTCATCAATTGTCAGACTGACATTTGATTCAACCCTGACTTTCTGTGTTCTTACATAGGTGAACATGTAACAGACCATCCTTAATTAACAACCATCACCAAATCAACAAAAAAAGGAAATTTATTTTCATTGCAGATCCATAAACAAAACTTTATTACACCACTGTATCATCAAACTTACTTGGGAATGACATGAAAGTTTAAAACTGGTACTTAATCCCAAGTTTAAGGAATAGTAGTAGTACAATAACAATTTCAATAGCACGCAGATCTTGAACTGTAGGGTAAGTCTAGACATACAAAAATATAAAATCTGAGAATTATATTATTATCATGTGAAATTGAAGAAAATATTGATGATAATTGCAGATAAGAATATATAAAGAACAATGAACAAGAGCTACTGCCCTACACAGGCAAATAATTCAAACTGTAGTGTCTGAGCTCATCTGCTGTCATGCACACAAAATATTTTATGATTGTCACTGATGTTTTCAACCTGCATTAATTATCTGTGCACCTATACATGTGTATTCATATATACATACAGGCTATGTTACCAGATCCGCCTGTTGACTGTCTGGATCAGGGTCTGGTTTAAACTGGATCTGTGGTCTGGTCCAGTTCCTCTGCAGGGGAACTGGACCAGACTGCCTATCCAGTTTGAACTGGACCTGGATCCAGACAGATGGATCCCAGTGAACCTGCAGAGAACCCGTCACATTTTTGACAAAATTTTAACCCTTTTTCATTTT
Source organism: Sequoia sempervirens (assembly GCA_007258455.2). Lineage (NCBI taxonomy): Eukaryota > Viridiplantae > Streptophyta > Pinopsida > Cupressales > Cupressaceae > Sequoia > Sequoia sempervirens. The sequence continues at coordinate 12,148 of VDFB02135106.1, forward strand.
TTTTAATTTTTCCACATTTGACTTTGCCTTTTAAAAAATTATGCAAATAGTGTGCGCCATGAAGGTCTGTGCGGTTTTGAAGGCCTTCATTTGGGCATGGTGTACATCATGAAGGAGTCCAGAAGCGAGCAAATATTTAGCACAAATGGCAGTGGCAGTGGCAATGCTTGCAGTTCTTCAAATATTCCTATATCATCTAACATCAATGATGATGATGATGATGGTGATTATGATGAAAATCCATATGATACCGAAAACTGATTATTGAACTTGATATTATTATTTTCATATTGAACTTGAAGTTTTAATAATGAAGCATAAGCATTAAAAAAATTGAAATGATGAAATAATTGCCTAGACAACCACATTTTAGTTGTGAAAAATCTATGAATATCTATGTCATTTGCTTGTACAAGTTGATTGAGGTGATAAAACATACATAATGATAATATATTAAATGTAAGGCTATATTTTATAGCTAATCTTTTTGCTTTGTGTTTATTGTTGCTGTGTTTTATACGCTGCTATATATTAGAACCACAGATCATTCGCCCTTCCTCTGGAATGATATATATTAATAATTCATCACACTTCTCACATTAAATTGCTCCTCTCACCTAAGTATTTTTAAGAAGGGAACTTTACAGATGTCAGTCCAAAAGAATGTCTCTTTAAGTGTTCACTTTCTTCTTGATGAAGAAAATAAATGGAAGCTGAGGGAGATTGAACGGTAGCAACAGGTAGATATATTCATGCTTTCTAAATTCATCAATTCACAATACATTGAATAATGCACACAGCACACTAGATTTAGTGGTTTTGTAGGTTGAATATTGTAAGTTCAATGTCGGTAACTGTATTGTTCATAATGTGCATATCGCTAGTATATCAACCAAATGTCATCAGAGGATATAAATATCAGTGCTGCCGAAAGTTTTAATATATCACTTTTGCACATTCTGCTCTTAAATAAATTTGTAATTATTGGTGTTCTTTAATAATTTTCCCCAAATAACAAATGACTTTACTTAGGAATTGGGATCTGATTCCTTTGAGTGAATGGTCATGATTTCCATTTAGAGAGTGATGACCATAGTTACACAGAACCCTACCCTATGTTACTAGTCTCCTGACTTCAATTGTGTAATGAATTAACTTGTTACAAGAGCAGGAAAAACAGGCTTAATGAAGATGATCCACACAATATCAATAGCAGAATAATAAACTTAGCATTTGAATCCAACAAAAGAGAGCAACAAATTGATGGTCACATAAGAGCAGTACAGTAATATAATAAGCAGGACCACTTTGAGGGGTCAACCTCTCAAATCTTATAATAAGAATAGAATTTGCAATATGATATCCTCCAACTACTTACTACCTCCTATATAGAGATGTCCACCTAATAATAACATAAAGGAGGGATAATCTACTAATCCCAAAGTAGGCCTACTAAGACTATAATTATTATGTCTAGGAACTAGCTGTAGAGATAATGCTTGCCCAGCCACCTAATACATATCCCTATACAACTCCGGAATTAAGGGCATAAAATGCCCCCCTTCAAAGAAGTGTTGTCCTCAACATGCAACTGTGGGAATTGCTGAAAGAATCCTTTGTCTTCCTGAGTGTAATCTCCTTGTGGAAATTCTTCCACTTGATAGGATATTTTGTGATCATCCTCTTAATCTCTTGGTCAAAGTTTGTGTGATAGCCTCAGATTCCAAAATGATTCGTCCTTCCTCCAACTCAATATTTCATTTGTACTAGGACTTTGTCACCAATGACTTTTGTTGCTTAAGGATGATTGCTTATATGGTTGTAACTTGAGAAACACCCAATCTCCTATCTCAAAAGTCCTCTCACTTCTTTGCTGATCCACTTGTTGTTTCATCCAGTTTTGTTCCATGGCTAAATTATGTTTGAGAAGCTGAAAGAACTCCTGCTGCTGCTGAAATGATCCTCTACTGCACAAACTCTAGGTATCTGTAGTGATGACATGGGAGATGGTGGTAGACATCCATGGAGTGCCATGAATTGGTGACATCTTGGTTGAAGTGTGAAACGAAGTATTATACCACCAATCTGCTAGTGTCAATCATTATGGCACTATGACTAGTTGTGCAATGCAAAATAAGATAACCTTCCAAAACACTTACTAACCATCTTTGTTTAGCCATCCTATTGTGGGTGGTAAGAAGAGCTAAATACTAGCTGAGTGCCCTGGGAAGAAAACAAAACAGTCCAGAAGTTACTAGTGAATATTGGGTCATGGTCACTATAATTTTTAGGTTGCCATGTAACATCAAGACCCTATCTATGAACACCTCAACCATTGTCAGAGAAGTCACCTAAATGAATGTACTTGGTGAGTCTATCTACCAACAACATGATAGCATTCTTTTGATTAGACTTTGATAATCCAATAATGACACACATGGGTGCCATTTCCCAACACTAAGTAAGAATGGTTAATAGTTGGAGGACTAGCGGTTCTTAATATCCCCTTTGTTCTATTGGCAAACTAAGCATTCTACACACCAAATTTGCATACATCCACTCTATTGGGAAATTTGTCGTCTTGCCCTAAATTTTTGAGAAATCCTTGTGTCTGATGTCAATGCTTGATGGTAATTGCCTTGTTATACCTTAAGTTGTGTGCTCCATTACCAATTCTAAGCCCCTAGGTTTTTCAAAATTGTCACATAATGCCCAACTATGCATTTAGCCCTCACCTCAAATGTCTAGTTAATGCACAAGCGTACAAAACCCCCTAGTCTCAGACCTTGAGACCCTTTGTTGCATGCTCAATAGTTAATTTCAAACTCCAACCGATTATTCTTTAGCAACCCTTGTTACCAATTGTCCCTATTTTTTTGTTGAACCCATGCTTTGATGATTGGCCCACACACTAAAGGCCTAAGTTCAATTTTGTTACTGAAGAAGATATATCTTGGAATGCACATCAACTAGTAAGTGCAAATTTGCATCTTCTCCTTCCTAAAGAAAGAAGTTTAATTCTGCTATAGAGTACTCCAATGTTGAATATTCCACTGTCTCTAAAATTGTACAAGCTTTTGGTTCTAGGTTGCTTCCCTCAAAGCATAAGCCCAAGTTAAACCTTGTCCTCTAAAGTCATAGCCATGTCTACAAAAGGAAAACAAGCTCCAAACCTATCTAAAACTTTTCCCTGAGCCCTAAAAGCTTTTAAGCAAACCATTGGCCACAATGCCCTCGTGAGTTTATTAGAGGACAATAGGGAAAATGTTAAGAGACCCCATCACCTATACTGGAAGAGGGTCCCTATTCAAGATATTTTATGATAAAGCCAATGATTAAGGAAAGGTCATTGTGCCAAATTGCTTTGTTGACCCTAAAATTGGAGAATGGACCACAAAAATGTATAACCCCTAGGATTTCTCTTTGACAAATTTTAGTCGTACCAAAATCTTTGTTGTTGATGAAAAACTCTTTTCCAATTCTTCTACCTTAACCTTGAAGCCTATACCCCACTAGATTTAAAAGCCCTAGCCACTAAATATGACAAGCATAGGTACAACTATAGGGCAAAAAGGCTATCAAATTTTAGGTAGGAGTATGGAGAAGGGCTAGAACCAATTCAAGATACAAAAATGGAGCCACTAGATGTAATGTCATTCACTCCATATTTAAGAGACACCTACATGTACCAAGTTGAGGAGATAGATGTTGGCCCTACCATATCCAAAGGAGCCCTAGTTTTTGCCATACACATCTAGAGTGTGTATCAAAATACACTATTTGATTATGTTGGGTACCAAACTAAGCACCTACAAGAAGGGCTAGCTAATATTAAGAGGCAAGGTGATGTAAAGTCATTCAAATGGTACTCCTTATTTTGTCATATATTCGTCCTTAAATCTTTGTTAGATCTCAGAGTTCAAGATTGATGGTACATCCATATGAAAATATGAATGAGAAAGGAACTTATAGACCTGTATAGTTATGGACCCCGCACTTGAATAAATATGACTCCAGAGCCCGTTTCTAAATATTTGAAGACTTCTTTGTGGCTGTTGTATTGCATCACCTAGGCTTCAAGAGACCTCAACTCCCCACTAATTTTCAAGCATTTCTCAAACCTATGAATTCCTAGCCAATTGTTGAAAGGTTACAGAATTGTGGAGATTGGTTCTTACATGAAAGATACACAATCATTCATGTATTTGGATTCTTGAAGATGCCACATAAATTGCCATTGTGAGTGCTAGCCAGAATATATTAGCACCAAATTGTGCAAACTTTGAGCTACACAAAAGGAAGAGTATCCTCCCCTCCCATGCTAATGTTGAGGATTTCACAATCTTGAGACTAGAAGGATATGTGAGGGTGATAGATATCATCAATTGTGAGGGTTTAGAATTTGCCACTCAAGGAGATAACCCCAAAGGTTTTATCAACAAGATGAGACAAAAAGTGGGTCTTGCTAGATATGAACACCAATTCCATGAATTGGAAGACCTTATCAAGAGCACTAACAAAATTGATGAGAAGAGAGAAAGAAGAACCAAATGGTAAAGTGTTGAGAGGAAACTTATGAAGGCTAACCCTCGAAAATTCTCAAGATTTCTTATGGAAATCAAGGATCCTCTCCACGGAATTAGGGCCTTGTTGAAAGACTAAACTACCCTTTTTGGAAGTTCAACAAGCCAACCCCTAGTTTCTTCTACATCAACTTCTGGGAGTATAGCTCATCAACCAAAAAAAGCAGAAGCTACTAAACAAGGGTTTAGTGTGGAGCCATCCCAGACAAAAGCAAAGATAATATTGATTAAGGAATCCTCTAGATCACAACCAAAAGAAAAACCAATGGAGGATTCTCAATTTCCTCAAGGTCCACCAAAATTTGAAAGAGATCTTGAGGAGGTTGAGCCAATTGATGCAAAAATCAATGAAGCCATCCAATCTCCAGTGCATTCATTGAAGATTCAAGCTATTATCGCTAATGCTATGACTATATTGAGTGAGCTAAAAGGTGAAGAGTCAGTGCAAGACATTAGGACAAAAGCATGTGAAACCTTCATAGCAAATGATCAACTCTTCAAGACTGGTGAATTCAAGAGTTTTGTCCTGAGACTAAAGAAATTCACCAAGACTAATACTCAAACTTGGCATGATTATGCAAGGGATCTAGATTTGGATCCTGATGCTAAGGGGGGATAATTTAATTTTTGATGTAAGCATTGATCATATCAGTCTAGGGCAAGATAGGAAACTAGCAAGGGACAATGGATACTTATTGCTTCTTGGCTAAGACTTAGCCTCTACTTTGGCCCTAGACACCATGAGAAGGAATGTTGAAGGAGGTGATGTTTTCCAAGACCTTGAGCAAGTAAAGAAATTTTATTCAAGTTTAAAATTTTGTCTCGAGAAAAATGCCTTGGCTTGTTGGTCAACTACCCTAGAGCATGACAAGCAAATCATTCAATTGCCCGGTTTAGTGAAGTTGCAACAAAGAAGATGCAAAAAGATCATGATGCTCTCCTCCAAGATGTTATCAGATTGAACCAAGAGTTGAAAGAGGAGAAAGCCAAATCAAAAAATTGCATGCATGCGATCAAAGAAGATGCAAAAAGATCATGATGCTCTCCTCCAAGATGTTATTAGATTGAACCAAGAGTTGAAAGAGGAGAAAGCCAAATCAAAAAATTGCATGCATACGATCAAAGAACTGACAATAAGCTCAACTCAATAAGGGTAATTCAAGATAAAGATTCTTCAAATGATCAATGAGTGTTGCAAGAGAAAATTGAAAACTTGCAAAGTGAAATAAAATAGTTGGTTCTCAAGGTCAAGCAAGCAAGAGAGTGACAAACTTATCAAGGGAATCCTCAAAGCAAGGATTGTGAACTTGATTAGAACGGTTGACGACTTCTAGGAAAGCCACGTGAACATGAGAAATGACAACCAATATAAGAACAAGGTAAATCCATAGCTATTGAGTTTAACATGAAGTGGATCCCAAGAATGATTGTCTTGAAGATTATTAGTAAGAATGCAAAATATAATCCAAACAGCCCAAAGCAAATTGTCACTATATTTGAGGCAACGCACCTTTCAATGAAGTCTCTACTTTCTTATCCAAGTTACAGTTGTTGCTAAAAGAGAAAGTAGAGGAGTTCAATGCATTTTAGGATTTCCTAATGTAATGGATTCTAAAGGTTAGTCAAACGAAATTGACATCTAGAAAGATGGTTTTGAAAATATCATTCCTATGTGGCTAAGTCCTATTGTGCTAAATGTCAAAATTGACCCTTTGTTGGTCAACTGCCAAGTAGACAAAGCCATTGCCCTGAAAAGTAAGATGGACGGTTTCATCAAAGGGGTAAGAATTGCATTAGATGCAAAGTGCACAACAAATTAAAAACAAAATCAAGACAATATTGGAAATTGTGTGGCCATCAAACAAAGAGTTCAAGGACTGGACAGAAAGGTATGCACAAGAATATTAGTCGATGAGTTGTCTTTTCTCCTCAATCTTTATTTTACTCCTCAATCTTTATTTTACTCCCACACATTGTGGAGCATGCCAACACATCCACTCTAGGAATGCCAAAATTTTATAATGGCAAATGGCAGCAATTGTTCATCTTTGTTCCATAAGGCATACCTATTGGAGAACAATGAGCAATTTGGCATGAGGTATGCTTTTATATTACATGAGTGAATTTATCTCTTTTCATTTTTCAATCCATCTTTGAAGTGACATTTCATATGGGATTTCTATTTATAGAAGTTGTGTGTTGCATATGTGCACTAACTTTCTTTTGCAAGTATGAAGGTATCCTCTGTCTATAATAGCCATGAAATGAGAGGGTCTAGGAAGAGCCTCAAAGCTTTATTCACTGAAGTTTGGTCTATCATTGCTTTCTTCCCTGGCCTCGTACCTCTTATGGTTACACAAGTACTTTAAATCAGCTCTACAATCCTGAACTTGTCTTCTGGAGTAGGTAGAGATAGCTAGTAATTTGCTTTTGGTCCCCACAATGCTACACAACAAGAGGCCAATTCCCCTAACCATGTCCCTTCAAAGGCATTGGACGAGGGTCTTCCTGGCTGCATGTTGCCTTCTAGGATTTCTTCAGGTAAACGTCAATTCAGCTTCAAGAGTCTAAAGGAGAGAGTGCTTCCTCATTTGAGCAACTATTGGTAGCTTTGGAGCCTCACCCAAAAGGGAATTGAACAACATCAAGTTGGTGTTGCTTCAACACTGATGTAATCACTTAGTTGTCAACTGCACAACCAACTTATCCTCATGCATTTGGTTGGTGTTGTGTGTGCTTAATGATGATGCTCCTATTGGTGTTGGTGTTGCTACTTACCGAGGGCTTCTTTTACAAGTGTCCATTATTTTGTTGAGCTTAAAAAATCAAAATAGAGTCATCTCTTGTGTCTTTGAAGCTATGTCCAACAAAGAGGCTCTCTTTCACGTGTTAGCTCACAATATAGGAAAAGCAAGCCCACATGTGTGCTCATGTAAGCACCTCTTATTTTAACACTTCATATTGTATAAGACGATGATAAGTGCCAATCATCTGCATGAGATGAGCATTGTCACCTTCTGTAAATAGAATCTTCTCATGTGTTTTCGAGGGATTTTTGGGAGGGAATTTCATGCACCTCTAGTGTAAAAAAACACATAAGGCGAAGCAAGAATTTAAAGGTTTTCTATTTGTTGTACTTATTGTAAATTATGAGTTTTCAAAGAAAGAAATACAATAATTTTTTTATTTGTGAGCTAAGGATTGTCTCCATTGCTTTGAGTATTGTTTTGTGAGTTAAATGTTATCTCTAATTGCACATTTCTTGCATTTCTTATTGAAAGCATGTTAGTTGGATATGCCAGGAATACCATAAAATGCTAGGTAGAATGTTGTGTTTAAAATAATGTCTTTCATTCTTTAATAGTAGGATTATTTTTATTGTGATGGATCACTAAGTAGAATTCTAGATTCACTAAAGGGTTAACTTTTGGCATGGATTGTATAAAGTGCAATCCATTATTTGAGTCACTTGAAAACTATTATACATTTCTCAAGTCGTCCATAGTACTAAAGCCTTAAGTCTTGACTTTGTACCCTAGAATATAATGGCACCGATCATGTTTCTCCATTTATTTCAAAAATAATGCATAATCCTACCATAGTTTCAACAATTTATAAATATATGTGATTTAGCATGAATATTTCAAGTTGATATGTACTATCCTTCATCTTTAGACCTTGTATTTGTTCAATTATTCATCTACCTTGTTTGAAATCCTCTACATACTTTGTAATAGGTTAGTCGATCCATGCTAGTGACAACTAATTTGGGTGCACATCTCAATTGAATTAGTCACCTTGTTTGGCCATGTTTAAGAAATGTAGATATTAAATCTTTAGAGGAACCTAAGGGAACACCCCCCTGAGCTTGGAAGAGCTCAAAGCAAAAGAAGAGAGGAGCTCTCGCTCATGTGTTGGTCCTATCCAACCCTTGTAGTCTGTAGTACTTCATATTTGTAGTCATTTGTAAGGTTTGACACATCTTTGGATTCCTTGCAACCCTAGAGTACAATTACAACTAGGTTAAGGTCTAAAACGGGGGGAAATTAACACTCTTAAGGCCTTCCCACAAAAGATCTTTTTTATTTCTCTTTTGTACATATGCGTAGCAAAATGTTTGAATGTTGGAGGGTTGACTCCCTAGGATCAATTGTATAGCATGATCATGGTCCCACTTTGGTGGAAGACCTTTAGGCATCTCCCCAAAGACCACTGAATATTTCTCAATTACTGTCTTCAAACCTAGGTGGTGCTAACTAACATTGTGTACCATCCAAAGAAAATAGTTGTGCCACATCCTAAAGAGGCCTTTTTTAGCAATTTGGTCATTTGATGAGAGCTAACCACTTGAGGACATTTTGCTTGTAACCCCTTAAGTCCTACTTTGTGTCCCTCCAACTAAAATTTTAGAAAAAGCTCTTGAAAATTCATATTAATAGTCCCTAGTGTAGTCAACCATTGTACTCCTAGTACAATATAGGCATCTCACATGGGAATGGTAAATACAGTACTCTCCAATCTATAATCACCCATTTCCAACTTAAGACTGTGACACCCAAGGAAATGACTATGCCACCATCAACTATCATCACTTGGAACTCTCATGCAACGTAAGTGAAGTAGTTTTGACGTTTTGCTAATCTCTAGTCAATGAAGCAATGAGTACTCCCTAAATCAATCATTCTTGTAACTATTTGCTTTTTCAAAATTCCTCTTACCTTGAGTGTTCCCCGTGTAGTGACACCTAAGAGAGCATGACAAGAAATGGTTTGTTGTTCCAACAATGGATCTTCCTATTCTATTTGTAGCTCAGAGTCCTACCCTCTTCCCTTTCCTATCCTCCTTCAATGTAGAATAGCTTCCTCTTTGTACATTTATGTCCTCCATTGAATTTCTTGTCACAATTGAAACATAAACACTTGGCCCTTCTTTCTTCCAACTATTGAGGAGTTAACCTGATTGGTTGTGGATGAACAACAGCTAGAATGCTACACAATGAAATGCTATTGAGGAGTGTTTCTTAACTGTTGACTACTTACTCTCCACTCTACAAGAGTACACCATAGCATCATTTATATCCTTAGGCTTAAAAAGTTGCACCTCATGTTAAATTATATCCTTGGAACCCCCCCAAGAACAGATCTAGTTTTTGTTCATTTGAGAGATTCCTTAATTCGCAAGCTTAACATTAAAAAGCTATATATATAGCCATCGATTGTTCCCTTTGTTGAACCCTCATTAACCAGCTGAAGGAGTTGCTCATACAAGAATAAGCATAGTGATTGATCAATTCTAATGTATATATCTTCCACGTGAGCTTTAAGTTACTTTCCTCCAGCCATCTATACCAAGTAAATTGTGGAGGTTCTAAATATAGACTGTTTGTGTGTACCCATTTGTTTGGCAATACTTCATTGATGTCAATGAATTGCTCCATCTAGGATATCGAAATGAGAGGTTTTGAACCATAAATTTGTGCATCTCAATTTTGGGAAATGCCTCTTTGATCTTAATATTTGATTGTAAACAATATCCATTCCTTGCCCTTATCTTGCATTCATTCTCCACAATATTCTGTTTGTAAACTATGATTGATTGCAATGAGAAAAAAAGGTTCTCAATGTCTGTAGCTTGAGCTAATTAACATATACCTAATTTGCATTTGAAACTTTCTTGTAACTAATGAAACATTGAAAAGCAAAACACATAAATAAGTAGTTCTCTATGGCCATCAGCTAATGCAAAAAGGCCTTTAATATTATTCAAGCAAAATATACATAACGTAGGATACCGTGCAACATTTTCTGATAGCGGATCTCTTACACCAATGGAATAGATTTAATTCTCTATGAACCTTACAGAGGCTGAGAATCTTTGATTTGATATTTTTTGAGACCTCTTGAATCAGTTTGTTTTCTGAGCTCTACTGGGCTTTCATAAAATGTCGTTCAATATCAGAATCATGTAATTATTCATTTCAGAAAAGTGGTTATTTCAATTT